>PVHY01006627.1:0-73144 GCA_004024945.1 Uropsilus gracilis
AAGAAAGAAAGAAAGAAAGAAAGAAAGAAAGAAAGAAAGAAAGAAAGAAAGAAAGAAAGAAAGAAAGAAAGAAAGAAAGAAAGAAAGAAAGAAATCAAGATGCAGAATGAAGTATACAAAGTAATACCTTTCTCATATAATATTTTTAATCTACAATCATCTCTATTTATGAGTATCAGTTATCAACAGTTTTAAAATACACAGGTGAAGGATTCTATTTTAGAATCATTTTCTCTGATAAAAGAACTGAAACTGTGATTGGAAAGAAAGGGATGCAAATGTTGTTTTTTTCCAGTGTATTGATCTTTAAAAAGATTTAAAACACACAAGAAGGTAATTGCTTAATATGGGTAAGAATACATTTGTCTACTACCTATTTTAATTTTCAATGTACATTAAAATGTTCATAATAAAAAACAGTGATGTTGAGTATCTGACTGCTGCAGAATCTACTTGGGATTAACATTTTGCCTCTGAGGTGATGACACTTCTGGGAAAAAGGAAGCAGACTCACTCCACTCCCTCTTGGAGACTATAAAGAATGCCCACTCACTAATTTCTCTTCATGATGGCTAGCAAAGAACAACTGACACTCTGTGCTCTGGTTCTTTGTGACTAAAAAGACACCAATAGACCATCTTTGCCTCTTTGTTACACAAAGACCCCACATTTCAACATTTTGTTTGAAGGTTCTGTCAACAAATCCAAACTTATGAAACAAATGACTTGAGCTTGGACAGCTCCCCAGCTTAATCCTTTAAACCCCCCTCCCTGTACCCTGCCCTCCACAACTGGACTGGCTAATTGGTTGTGGATCCAGCTCACCATGGTTGTCCTGGAACATTCATCTGATTACATTACAGTCTGATTGCTTCTAAGTCAACACAACCCTTTGGTGCTTTCATCTTTATAAAAGAGCATGATGTTCAGTTGAGTAAAGAGCATGATCTCAACAAAATAGCCAGCAATGGTAACCACAGCCCACAATCCTATTAGAGCTTCAGTCCAGTTTTTCTTGGCTGGGTAATGAAGTTGGGTCAGACAGTGGTTTTGAAATATATATCAGAAGGATCTGCCAACAGTTGAAAAAAAATGGGGGTTATCTCTTAAAATTCCTGATTTCTGGCATCTTCTGCAAAATCCCGAGACCTGGCCCCACTGGTGCCCTAACTCCGGGGGCACAATGGATGACACCGAGTAGTGGCTGGTTCCTGAGAGTAGGAGGTTCATCTGCCTGCAGTGCTGGCCGCTCTGAAACTGCATGGAGTCTAAACTGTCATTTGCCCTTACATGCGCATCACAAACCAAAGACAGCAGCAGAGTGAAATGCTTCCATGCAATGTCTTTGCCTTTAGACTTACAGACTCTGCTCATTTCCAGAACAGGTACCTTAAATCAACACCTGCCCCCACCCATTTATAAGGTGATTTCCTATATCTGTAATATAGCTATATTTTGTCACATTCTGCACTTCACCCTGAGAACCCCTAATCCAAAATATTTTTTTTACTTGAAAACGTTATGGTTTATTCACCACGCTCTAAAGTTTTATGAGTTTTGACAAATGCATAATGTCATGTACTCTCGATTAAAATGTCAAGTAAAATTGCTACCATTCAAAAAAACAAAAACCAAACTAAAAAGAAATACCCTCTGCTCACCCTATTCAACAGCCACACATTTCTCCCTCTGGTGACCACTGATCTTTTTATGATCACTGTATTTTTTCCTTTCATGGAATGTCATAGAATAATTAGACTTATATTGCATGTTTTCTTTTTTAGACTGATGTAGGACACTTAGCAAGATGAATTTAAGGGTTATGGATGCTTTTTCATGACTTAATTACTCCTTTTATTGATGACTAACTGGGTGTGGTGTGTGTTTATAGCTAACGTATGGTTGTACCACAATTTGTTTATCTATTTTACCTTTTTAGGAATTTCTTCATTTCCATTATTTGCCAGTTATGAATTCAGCTGTTGGAAACTGCATGGAGATTTTTGTGAGGACTTAAATTTGCAGGTCATTTAAATAGATCTCTAGGAGCACGAATGCTGGATCTCATATGACACTATGTTTATCTTTGTGTGAAACCACCAGGCTGTCTTCCCGGGTGCTTATACTGCTACCCATCCCACCAGCAAAGAACAGCTGATGCTCTGGCCCCATAATCTCACTAGGAACTGCTATCATCACATTTTGAATTTTAGCCACTACTCAGTGGATAGATAACAGCATCTCATTTTTTCAAGTTGCAACTCTCTAGTGAGAAGTGCTTTTTAGCAGCTTTTTATACACAATTGTCACATGTCTGTTTTCTTATTGAAATGCCTTGTATGTCATGTATCCATTTTTTATTGCATTGTTTGTTTTCTTATTGCATAGTTTTAAGCATCCTTTGGATCTTTTGGCTATAAACTCTTTGTCAAATATGTCTTCTACAAAAAAATATTTTCTCCCAGTTTCAGCATCTCTTCTCATTCTCTCAACAGTTTCTTCCACCAAGAAAAAGATTTTTATTTTAATGACATCCAACATATCAACTTTTTTTCTTTCATGAATCATACCTTGGGAGTTGTATCTAAGACAAACGACCAATGCAATGTCAGGTAGAAATATCCTATGCCTTCTATATAAGTTTTATAATCTTGTGTCTTAAATGTAGGTCCATGATGTATTTTCAGTTAATTTTTATGATGTATAAGATCAGTGCCTAGATTATTTTTTATACTTTATTAGACTTTGAATATTTCACTCTAAATGTTGTGCTTTCTCCATTGAACTGTTCTTGCTTCTTTGTCCAATAGACTTGATTGCATTTCATAGATGTGTTGTCTATTCTTTTACCAATCTTCACTTAAAATGCTTGGCAAAGCTATCATTTTTAACCACTTCTTGTTCCTTGTATTGCTTTTTCCTTTGTTTCCTTATCCTGCCCTTTTTCTGTCTTCTATGTTTTCATCAAGTTAGTTTTGTACCATTATATTTCATGTCTTAGTATATTTAAGCTAATTTTTGTTAAAATATTTTCAGTTGTTGCCCTACAGTTGTCAATATACACTTTTAACTAATCTAAGTCAACTTTCAAATGAATCTGTACTAATTTAATCTTAAGTGCCAGTCATCTATAACAAAGTATTTCCAATTTCCCTCTCCTGCCCCTTATGATATTGCTACATTTATTTCACTTACTCATAACACACATTCAATATATGTTTGTCATTAGTAGTTTGCTTGAATGTTTTCATTTTAGATCAGCTAAGAGAAAGAAAAGAAAATGATTGTATTTTATCCTAATTTACTCTTTCTCTAATGATCTTTATGTAAATCAAAGTTTCTGATTCACATCATTTTCCTTCTCCCTAACTTTTTTGGATATTACTTTCTAGGAAATTGGCTGGAGATGAAATCACTCTTTTTATTTGTGTGAAAAACATATTTACTTCACTTTTAAAGGAAAATTTCACTGAACATTCTTTTGGAACTGGTGAGGTTTATTCCCCCTCAATATTTTCAATAATTCACATCACTCTTCTCTGACTTGTGATGTTCCCAGGATGAATTTCATTGTAAATCTTATTCAATGCAAATCTTATTCAAACCTTAAATAAATAAGCTTTGTTCTCTCCCTCTGTCTTCCCTCAAAATTTTATTTGTTTGGGTTTTTAGAGTTTGGATACAATATATTCAGTGTATTTTTTACATTCATTGGTCTTCTCTGAACTTGCTCAATCTGAGATTTAACATCTACCATTAATTTTGGATAGTTCTTGGTCATCATTGCTTCAAATATTTCTCCTGTTGTATTTTTTCTTCTTCTACTCCCACTGTAACTTAAAGCTTCTGCCATTGTGCCAGAATTCTGTAACTTTTTGTGAATTTTTCCCTTTATGTTTCAATTTGGGATGTTTCTATTATCTCTCTTCAACTGAGCACACTGATTCTTTCCTTGGCTGTGTCCATTCCACTAAGAGCCTATCAAAGATATTATTCAACTCTAATACAGAGCTTTTGTTTAGACTTTCCTTTTCAATCATTCTCATATTTTTTGTATCTTCTCCTATTGTCTAACTGTTCAAGTATGTTGTATAATTTGTCTTAGTATCCATAATTATGTATAATTCTTGGTGTAAAGTTCCAACAACTTTGATGGTGGTGTGATGTGGTGACAGATATCTGAGGAGGTATGAACCTAGTCCCCCGAGTCATATACAGTGTTATAAACCAATATTATCCCAATATAGAAAGAAAGAAAAAAATTTCAACACCTGTATTCTATCTGAACCTGGGTCCAATAATTACATTGTTTCTTCTAACTTCTCTTTATCTAAGCTTATATATTTTTTGTGAAAGCTAGCTATTATCTATTTCAGAGAAAAATATCTGAGGTAAATTTGGACAAATTTTCGATGAGATTTACATTAATCTGACTAGAAGTTGGATTTTATTTGATGTTCACTTTAGTTGCAGGTGCCAGAAATCAGTTCTTTTTCCTTTTTCGCCTCCTCGCTGCTTTGAGCATTCCTAAGCAGTTTTCTTCAGAGAGTGTCTAACTCTTATTCTTTCAATAGTAATTCACTAATACACTGTTTTATTTTGTTTTGTTTTTTGTCCTCAACACCCATACTGAAGCCCAGTGGTCAAGTATGTTCTGAAGGGAGTTTTTATAACCTTTTAACCAAAATCTCATTTTTCTAGTTTGCTTATTTACTTGGTTACCATCTTGACGAATGTTTTTCCAGTAGTGAATCTTTCCCTTCGATCTTCCATGAGACAAGATGGTAATAGGGCTAGAGTAGGGGGAACATCCCCTCTGCTTGGGATACAGTTTTGATAAAATCTCTTCAGTTGGAAACAGCACATGTGCTATGAAGAACACAGGTATATTTCACAGTGTGAGAGGAACTTTGTCCAAACATTGAGGGGAACATTTTTGGATCCTCACACTGAGAACCTGATAAAGTTTCTGAAATAAACCTAAAAAAGTTTAGGGACCTTCTAGAACCAAGAGTGTTTATTCTTTCAATTCATGAGCAAGGATTATTTTTCCATTTTCTTTGTGTATTTTATTTTAAACAGGAAATGTTAAAACTTATTTGACAAACACTTTCTTAACTTTGGTGCATGAGTCACCTAATATGTATGCAAATTTGTAAAGCATACATAACTGTATTTTTACACTATAAGTCTAAGCTTTTATTAAAGCCTCAAAGTGTTGCATGACTTGAAAAATTAGCAACTGTATAATAAAGGACAATGTTTTTTTATTTTTATATTTAAAAACACTACTCAGGTCCCAAAACTAGAAGTAGGTGGAAAACAAAATACTTCACTTACATTCTTACATTCTTTTAAGCATTTTTTCATAACCAAGGTAAATTCCAAGTTAAAATTAGCCAGTATCTGCTATCTAGGTTCATTATTAGAAAAGTTACTTTGTTTTAGTGGTTCATGAAACAGTGTAATTTGCAATTTGGCTTTCTATAAATTCATTTTAACACAAGGCAAAGTGATTTTTTTTTAAGTATGGAAATTTAAAAGCAGACTTGTCTGGATTCAGGGCTAGTACAACCTTCTAGCAAGGCAGAGGGAACACTCCGATTATTTTCTAACTTTCTGAAAAAAAAAAAAAAACCCAACAAATATTTCCTTCATCTCTATTCTTAAAACATGGTAAGTGAATAATTTCAAATCTGACATTAGAATTTGTTTCTCCGCTACATGTTATATGAACGCTATTAGCAACAAAACCACAAGATAAAAGACTCCTTTCTAATTTTTCACCCCTGAGTAAATCATTCTACTTATTTTCAAAGCTGATTAGATGGCATCGATGATAGAGAAGGTGACAAAGGAGCTTGCATGGGCGCAAGAAATTAATGTAACTTTTTATTAAAAGAACATTACAGTGGTGATAGCAAAACCCCAACTGTTCTCTAACATCTCTAGCAGATTAAAAGGAATAGAAGCCCCACTGTTTACAGAGAGAAGTTCCAGCAGATAGCCCATCACTATTTTGCTTTTGCTCAGTATTTCACATTACCATCAGACTTCCTAACAGTAGTTTTTGAAAGATGAAAGTGAGCTCTTACTGAGAATTCCACACACATGGATTAATTTGTGTCGTCATTTTTGGCATGTCGCCATGGAGACAGCCATCTCAGACCTTGGTGCAGCTGTGAGTTGATTGACGGTCCATTCACAGCACAAAGCTTTACAAAACCAGGAATATGAAAGGACACTCATTAATGGACAAAGACCTTACTTACACATTTGGGTGATGCTTGAAAGCTGAAGGTTAGCTCTCAGTAAATCTGACCTTCCAGTTAATATCACCAACAAAAATAAGAATTGCACCAGGAACTTTCAGTATCTTAACATGTAGCGTTAATATATTTATTGGAAAACTTCTTTACTTTTGCTTTCATTCAAATCTGACTAAAGGAAAAAGGAATGAAAACACACAGAGAACTGGGTCGTGCTGTAAAGTCCATATCTTTTAAAAATGAACAAGAAGTCCTTACTCATGAAAACTTAGAGAATGACATATACTTAGATAAATAAAAGGGAATATTCTCTGCTACTTGCTACAAAATGGACCATCTGCTCAGAATGATACAGCACATTTGAAGTATGGTATCATTTCACATAGTCACAACTCCATGCATTCCAAGACATAACCATCTCTGCTGTTAAACTTAGTTCACGGAGACTCCAATCCTGCTTCCAAGTGAAGCAACCTACTCTTAATTATTCAGGGTAACTGTATCACCTTGGGCTGATCACACTGGGTTTTCCACCTCATCGATTCAAGAAGCTTATCTCCTCATTACTGTTAATTCTATCTTACTTTGATATCAAAGGAGAAGAGCCTATGATAAGATCTGTGCTTCTCACCTCTAGATGGCCCCTGCAGACCTTTCCCTCTGGTTTCAAGTACTCTCTCTTGTCTTACTGCCTCTCCCACTGATTCTGACATCCTAACAAACATGCCATCCAGTTTATTCAGATCCATCTCCCAGCATCTCAGCCTCTATGCCCGCCTTTGTCTACATCTCCTGCCACTGTCATGTACTTCTTGGGGTGTTCAAATGGGTTTGCCTGCTGTTCCCATGGCATAGAAAGGTGCCTGATACATGAGGTTAACCTCAGACCTGACCGCACAAGCATCCTGGTACGCAAGGCACCAAGAAAGAAGGCTTTTACTTAATTGGGCACAGAGAAACTTTGTCAAAGTCCTTGAATCCCAACTAGCTCTCTAGCTCTTTATATTCCATCTCATCAGTGAGTAAACTACATATGAAGTTGATTCTGACACTTTGATGTTCTTTAGCTGAGTCTCCCTTTATTTCTATCAAAGGGCCAGAAATAACAACTCCTTCAGGACTTTCAGCTCTCAAGATTCCTGCTGTTTTCCTTGGACTCAGAATCAAAAGACATCATTTGGCACATAACCCATGTATAATATGAGCTAATCCATCAACATGACAGCATAAATGAAACTGAGATCCTCCTGTCCCTCCATCGCCGATGCTTCAGTAGGATTTACGATTCTGTCCTCACTTTTTCTGTTAAATTGGGCAGAAGTACCAGATCAAAATCAACATTTTGGAAATGCTTTATTTAGAACTATTTCATGTGAATTAGAATTTTAGCACACAAATGAATCAGAATGCTGATCAAGTGTGGAATGTGGGGATATTGCACATGTGTGCAGGTGCATGTGAAATTGAAATGTTTTTTGTTAAAACAGTGTGATGAATGTATATTAAAACATTGGAATTGGGTATACAAATAATGTGATCACAAAATGTAAAGCTGGATGGGATTTAAAATACATATATTTTATGTCTTTTCTTGCATGTCACTATTTAGAAATTATCCACGTTCATTGCTCTGTGTAAGAGCAATGAGAAAGTCACAGAGGAAGAAAGGGAAACAGCTGGGGATTTAATCCATGTGATGAGAAGGAAGAATAATTAACAAGAGGGAAAAGCTCTTATGAGAAAAACCTATGAACACAATAAAAATTGTGAGGTATGGTATCAAAGTAGAACAAGTAAGCAGCAGAGGGAAATGCAGACTTAATTTTTAATGAAATTTAGGTTGTACAGTTCATTTTCTACAACCTTTTAGGTAATAATGATTTCATTATTTTTTCTGTATTTGTGTTTGCAATTCAATGGTAGTTAATTTTGAGATGATACTTTGATCAGAAAATAATAGAGGAGCCTTTGTATCCAGTTTTCTGTGAAGCCTCAATCCAAAACCTTTGAAAATGAAAAATGCTCAAGAAAGGTCGAAAGTGTCAACTCTCAAAAATATGAAATAATTCTAAGTCAGGGGGAGAATGAACAGCAAGCCATTTGGAAAGAGTTATTTCTTTTGTGGAATTATTTACAGAATCATTGTTACAGATGGAGAGACAGTGGATATGGGGTATTTCTGAGACTCGAATTTTCAACTCTATGCAACTGAGACACTAGAATAAATGGGAAAATTGCTCTTAAAGAGAATTAAGCAGAGGCTTTCATCCCAGTAAACCTACATTTTGACTTCTCTGCATGTTTTTTTTAAAACGTCTTCATTCATTTTTCCATATATGCAACTTCTTGGGTGTCAGAAGTATTTTAAGCAAAATAAAAATTGAAAAACACAAATCCTGGGGGGGGGGAATTACACATTAAATATAGAAACACATTGATCTGGATAAATAGTCATTGATTTTTACATCTGAAAGTTTCAGATTGTTTTTACCCCTAGTAAAAGAGCATCTTAGTAATTTTAAATTTTCATATCTATTTGTCCAGCTGAAAACTCTCATTTCTAAGATGTCATGTGTTATTTTTCAAAATAAAACATATTGGCATCTGGTTGCAATATCAATCCTGACTCCCTCCTGTTATTAATTTATTAAGAGTGAATTTGACTATATTTTTGGCTAAAATTATAATTTTAGAGGTAGTAATAAGAAAATATTAACACTGGTTGATGATAATGAACTGTCAGCAAAACCTAAAACTTTGTGTCAATAAGATATTAAAATAATACAACTTGATAGTGACCTATATTTATAAAAATTGTTTAAGTTAAAAATTTAAAACACTTGTCAGATACTAAAGTATTATAAGCAAAGATGCAGCAATGGTAAAGAAAAGAAGTGTAATTTCAAATATGTTTCTGGACTTAACTGGGCTGTTGAAGCCAGTGTGGGAACTGACAATTTGATTATTTAATACAATCATATCCAACAAACTCTAGAGATTCCAAGTTAATTTTTCAAAGTACAATAATATATACATGATTCATCTAAGTGTAAAATTTTATAGCCAGTGTCAAAATGTAGTTGTCGATAAATAATTTGAACCCATATTTTTAAATTTATGTCCTATGCAAAATTATATGCTCTGATAATAATTTACTCTTAATTAAATCCTTGGCTTTATAATTTTGGATTCCACAGATATTTTTTCTGTACCAGTCCATAGTACTCCCTCTTGGTATTACAAACAACAAAAAAAAGGTGACTGTGTTTTGTTCAAATATAGTATAATCATATGAAGCAACTTTCGTTGAGTAGTTACCATGTGCCACATTCTCCACTACATGGTTTCTGTACTTTATCTCATTTAACCATTATAACACACTATGCCTGAGCACTGTTAGTACCATTCTCCAAATAAACAAATTGAGGCAGAGAGGCTAAGTAATTTGTCCAGAGTTTTAAAGCTAATAAATACCCAGGCAAAGACAAAAATCCAATTTTGATTTTAAATTCAGACAACATACTTTAATGTTCTTGGATTCTTTATTTTATTGCATAAATCTATTTATTAATAAGCAGTTTCCATAAATTTGGCTTAGGCTCAACTATATATGATAAATTTAGGCTAGCCTAATAGGAAAGGGATTTTCTTGTTTGTTGGTTGGTTGGTTGGTTGGTTGGTTTTGGTTTTTTTTTTTGTTTGTTTGTTTAGTCAATTAGGATCAAAAGGCAACAAGGGAGAAAAAATTAAGTTATCTGTAAATTGAAATGTATAGGCATAAAACACTTGAGTTGGATCACAATGAATAAATGACATTTGTCTTGACTGCACAATTCTCTAGCTTTCTCATTGAAGGGGGATAGAGTATAGGATAGTTTCATTATTTTAGAGAAATCTTTTGTTCCAATTTCCTATTTCTCATGAATTCTGCATCACATGCCCATCTTGTTTTCTGTGGTATCATTACATTGACTCAAAGAAGGAACACAATTTTTTCCTTATGTTTCTGTACTCAAGTTCCAAGTTCATTGTGTGAGATAGAATTTAACTAAATATATGAGAGGAACAGAGAGGACCAAGAGAGTAATAGACATTCTTAAAGTGGATCTCCTCTTATTATTATTATTATTATTATTATTATTATTATTATTATTATTATTATTATCGCCTCTTATCTCCTCATTATTTGGTTGCAAATAATCTACATTTCCAAATTCTTTCTCATTCTTTACTATTTGGCAGAACTGTGATTGTGCCATAACAAGCTTCATAGACTAAAAGAAAACCACTCAAGAGGACTCTTCTCACCTTTAACTATCACATCACAAATTACCTACTGTCTCTCCCTGCTCCAGTTCACCACAGTATTCCTAACAATCTTTATGAAGACAATTCCATAGTGGTTTGCCTTAAGAAAACATGAGACAACACAAGTAAAATGTCAACCAACAGGATGTAGCAACTGTTTAAAATTAGAACAGAAATAAAAAGATGCTTCAACACAATCAAATTTTCCCAGAGCTCACTGAGGCTTACTTCACTGGGGTCTTTGATGTCAAGTCAACCTCAACCCCCTTCCTGGAACTGTGCTGATGTTTGCAGGGGTCAGCATTGGGATATCTGCCTTCAAAATCTTTACCAACGCTCACTTTTTTGCTGCACTGGTATCTAGAAAAATCTTCTATGGCCAGAATTTATGTCCTATACAAAGTTATTTAGAAACTCCTGATTAAATTAGGTGCTAGAGAATTTTGGGTTAATCTCTTTTAATTTATTACTATTGTTCTATTAATATTTTTGATATTTTAGAAATATTTTTAATTTGTTTATTTGAGATTTCAAGAATATTTGGTCAGTGGAAGAAACTATTCACATACTACAAAAGGTTAAAAATTAACAATTATATGTAATATCTTTTACTAATGTAAACCATTACATTACAAAATCTGGGGAAAAAAGAGAATATATTATTGAATATATTCATGGACATAATTTTAATTATGGCTTTCATACCTATGTAAACTGCTCTACTTTAAAGTTCTTCACTGAGCAATACTAAAATCAGTATTACTATAAATATATATTTTATAACCCAGTTAAGATTAAACATTCTAATTATGAAAAATACATCTTTTATAAACATCACAGGCTAATGTCTTTGAAAAGATGTAAATGATTCTTTTCAAGGATGGTGAGTTAGCTACATTTTCACTTTATAATAATATCTCTCCAAACATAATCTTCCATGAAATAGCTCATAAGACTTCTAAATGAATAAGATTCTAGATACATTACCACTGGAAAAAACTCTGGCATTACAAATGCATAAACCCTTCTAACTTCCGCTTCAAGGTACTATTCTTTAGAGCTGTAATTGGAACACTTTAAAAAGCAATCAATTAAGAGGTTTCTATGAGCAACGTGGAGCCAAAGCTTTGTGGTGTCATTCAAGAATGCCTCTGGGGAGTGCCTTTCCAATCCTTCATGAGTTGAGTCCACTTTGTATTCCATGACACTTGTATACTTCATCAGGGGAAGTGCTAATCAATGTGCAATAGCTTTTATTTCAATATTTATGCTTATAAAGAACCAAGCAAATGGTAGCTCTTCCAAATGATCTCCAGGACAGGAAAAAGAAGCCAGAATAAGCAATGCAAGCCAATTGCCCAACCAATGACCTTTTCCTTGAGCTAGAGTTACTCCCTCATGTAGACATTGGAGACAGTTCATTTTGTATATGACTTCAATCCAAACCAGCTCCCTAACATGAGATAAAAATGTCATTTTGTGTCTCCAAGAATCAAAGGAGGACTAGGAGCCAACTTGTGCTGCCACTGAGAATAGATCACTAATATCTTTAGTAGGATTTTCATTTTATAACTTTATCTTTTTAAATTGTTTGTACACATACATACATATATATATATATTTTTTTTTTACATTATTGTCTACCCAAAAGTTCTCCCACCACCTTAATACCTGTGAACCATCTTAATCTCTTATGCCCATCCTTTCCTCGGTTTTTCCCTCATCCCTCCCATTGCTCTGTTTCAGTTCTTTTTTTTTATATTAAATAATTTATTTATATATAAATTCCACATCTTTGTGATCTCTGGGGTTCACCCCCTCCAACTGTTCCCACCCTGTCCCACCCCCCAGCAAGTTGTGTACTTTAATTTGGTTGTTGGCTTGTTTTGATTTTTCTTCATGGCTTTTTGTTTCTTTCCCATGTCTCATAGTGAAACCATTTGGTTTCTGTCTTTTTCTTCTTGACTTGTTCCTGCTAATATGTCTTCATCTAAATTCATCCATGTTATCATAAAATTGTCCAATTTGTCATTTTCAATTGATGAGTAATATTCCATTGTGTATATATATCACATTTTTTTCATGCAGTCATCTGTTTTCAGACATTTTGGTTGCTTCTATGTCTTTGCAATTATAAATAGTGCTGCAATAAACATCCAAGCATAGGTGGTCCCTTTGTACAAGCATTGAGGTCTCCTTAGGGTAGATTCCCAAGAGAGCAATTGCTGGGTCAACTGGTAGTTCCATTTTCATTAATTTGAGGACCCTCCACACAGCTTTCCATAGAGGTTGGACTGTTTCAGTTCTGATGACAGTTGTAAATTCCCTTTGTCAGTTTGCTTGTTTATTTGCCCTGTATCCTCATATAAATGAGAACATCCAGTATTACTCTTTTTCTTTCTTATTTCCACTAACATGATTCCTTCTAGCTCCATTCATGTTGCTGTGAATGATGTAAGCATTTTTGGATTGATGAATAATATTCCATTGCATACATATACCACAACTTTCTGACCCATCCATCTGTTTTGGGGCATTTAGGTTGCTTCCATATTCTGGCTATTATAAATAGTTTTAACAGGATTTTCTTTGTATCTTCTTGTATAATATAAAATCACTGAGAGTACACCAGAGAAAAATCATGTGGCATTTATATCCAGATTCAGATATCTTCAATTCACAGTTGTAGTTCAAAAACTGAGCAACCATCATCCAATTTGAGAGACAAGAGAACTCTTTAATGAGAGAATTATGCCATCAGTAAACAGCTATACTTTAAGGTCTGGAAAAAAAACATAAATGTTTTTCACAGTCCTTGTGCCAAATTGAACAGGGGGAATAAATCAGTGATATGAGGTCATGAGCATAGAACTTACTTGGGCTGTTATTAGATGTATGAGATCTTAGTTTAAAATGATGATACAGAAGTCAGCTAGTTCATCTTATAAGGTTTTCAAGAAAATATATCCTTCAAACAACCTAACCCATAGCTTCTACCTTGCCCACCTCAAGCTTTACAGAAAATCAGAAAATTCACCACCCAGTGCTCAACCATAAAGTTTCACAGAGTGTGAACATAACTGTCACTCCACAGGTAACTGTTCAGCAATTTTTGGCCCAAGGTGACCTACTCCATTCTATTATTTCTTCAAAGAATTGACAGAAAAAAAAAAAGAATGGAATAGGGAAAAATATCTCTGGGTATTATTCACTTTAATCATCAACAATAGTAAGATAATGGAGAAGAAAGAAAAATTACAAATATATCTCAATTTCATTTTTCAGAAAAAGAAAGGCTTATCAGAGTTGATTTATGAAGTGTCAGATTTAAAGGAGCTGTATGCTGGGAGAAGTCACAATTTCTCTCACCATCATACATCATAGAAAACTACCTGTAAAGGGTAATGAAGGGAGAAAAAGACTTCACAAATATGGTGAATAAGAAGCCTGTGTCTAAGAAGACTTAGACACAGGAGCCAAATGCTTTCAAAAGCGGACTTAATGTATAGCTTTTGTTTAGGAGGATAGAGAAGAGGTGGACAATAGAGATGATATAAGCACGAATATTTACGTAGTGATAATATAATGCTTATGAAATAAAGAAACAATGAGAAGTTATTTGATAAGTAACAACATAGTAGGAAACAAGACTAACATCTTGAAAAATTTGGGCAATTACAAGAACTTAAAAGCAAATGAGGAATGGATCAAGAATTAATATTCTTTGACCATTTTCTCTATGCCATTTGCTTGTCTGGCTGTATCTGTCCCTGTGTGGATTAATTATACATTCACCCACTGGAGTTAGGATTTCATTCTCACAGCCTCACCAGCATGTATGAATTTGTATACCCATTTTGCCAATGGGAAGACCATTATTCAGATATGTTGCCCATATGTTGCTCCAAACCCCAATGTTATTAGAGATTAGGTTGACATCAATGCTGTGATAGCCTATTATGAAAGTGCGAATCATGAAGGAAAGAGAGGAAGAAGCTGGAGAAGCTCAAAGAAGTAGAAACGACAGGAGAATGTGAATTAAGTTAAGGAGCATGGCTCTCTCTCTCTCTTGTCACACTGAACTACTTTATGATTTCTCTGACTTCTGGATTCTGTCACAGGATTGCTCACCCTGCCTAAAAATCCTCCCTTGCCTTCATTGTCTTACTTTCTCTCATGCTTTAATCAGAAGTCCTCTTTGCTTGAAACATATATTTATCACTTCCTCATGGGAAATGGTTTTCCTGTGCTCTCCTTCAGCCTTCCCTCTCCCTGCAGTGATCTCATCCATGACACTCACCACTCCATGTCCGGTTTCTCTTTCTCAGCCTGTTTATATCTCTCAGCCATGAGCTTCTTCACAGAGGAACTGTATCTTTGCCACTCTTTAAACCATGCAACTTCATTCAGTCTAGGATATAGTCAGAGTTTCATATATGCTGTTGTTGAAAAAGGTTGTGGTATTATGGAAATAACTATCTTCAAATGATTACACCAAAATAAAATGGCAGATCAGGTCAGAGAAGAGTAAGGATAAATTCTTCCATGGTTTCTAGGTAATGTGATGGCTTTCCATTTCAGGAGAAAGGAAGAGTATCAAAAACTCATCATCAGGTCAGGTGAGACATGCTTAGTGCTTTATGACAGGGCAAGATGAAGGAAGAGTTTTTGAAAGACTGTATGAAGAGATTTTCTATCACTCTTAGAATGAACTACCTATTTCCTTTGCCATCTCTATCTGAACCTCAGTCATCTGCCTCCCCCTTCTCCAGCCTCTCTCACCAGCTTCATCTCCTGTCTCTCTTCCTCTCATTCTCTGTGTGCAGAGACCTTATGGCTATTCCTGGAACAACCGGAATTTATTTCTACCTCAGTTCTTCACAGTGCAGTCTCCATTTTAGCATCCACATTATTACTTGTCCCAGGAAGGGCTCAGCAGTCAGGCTCAAAGTGTCTTACCCTGCCTTCAAGCATTTTCATGATCTTTCCATGCTTCCTGATCTCCAATTTTCTATTTCTCTAGTGACTTATTTGTGTTTCTTCCATCTGAGCTCTGGAAGTTTAAGCTCTGCAAAGGCAGAAAATTGATCTTTTTGTTTTCAAATCTCCAGCACATTGTTTTCAAATGTCTAGCACATGGTAGTAAGTGCTTAATAAATATTTGTGAATAAATGAGCTTTTGATCATACCATTTTGTTATATGACTTTATCAGTGGGGATGGGGCAAAATGAATAGTTAATAATAGTTCACATATACTAGATGACTAGTTCAGGGCACTATTCTAAGTGCTTTCTGTACATTAATACATTTAATGTGTAGAAAAATCTTTTACCAGTTTGGTGCATGAAAAACTAAGGTAAGGTCCTGAGGGTTCATAGTGTTTAGATCTGCATATAAAATAATTTAAGGATGACAATGATAAGATACATTAAAAGACAGTATCTGGCTTTCTAATTTATCATCTGGCAGATGACAGATTTCCTAAAATCCACTGTATCTTCACCCATTGGCCCTCCTATTTAGGAGTAAGGAAACTTAAACTTCACCTTCAGGATGTGCTGCCCATCTTGCAACCATTCTGTAGTTTATCTGAGGACTGACCTGAAGCATTTGTATGTCCCACAGAGCCCTCCACACAGCTGTGTTAAAGCCCCAAGCACATTCGGTTTCTCTATAGTCCACATGTAAGTGAGGCCATCAGATATTAACCTTTTCCAACTGACTTGCTTTGCTTAGCATGGTCCCTCCCAGCTCCACTCATGTTGCCATAAATGGCACAAGTTTGTATTTTTGATGACTGAGTAGTATTCCACTGGGAGATAAAACTAGCAAGCTGACCATAGACTGGAAGCATGCAACAAGGAAAGGGGTTGGGAAGGGGTCAAAATAGGGGATGGAAGAACACAAGGGACTATGGTGATGGTTCACAGGTGCTATGGTGTTGGGAGAATTATGACGACTACACCTGAGAACCATCAAACAGTGTACAAAAATGAATACGATGGAAGAAAAAAAAAAGCCCTAAGCATATTTACATTAAATTCTGTGTTCACTTAACTGTCTGCTTCTACCCAGAGCTCTGTTCTCATCATACCTTTCATAGCACCCTAGCCAAAACAGATTCTCAGCAAGTATTCACTGAATTAATTGTTGCCATTGCTGATAAACTGGGAACTTTTTATGTTTTGCATGTGCACAAGCTTATGAATCCAAAGTTTGACTAGTTAAGTAAGTCTTAAAGCATAATTAATTTTGAAAAATTGGAGTTTGATTAAAAAGACACGACATACTTTTATGATTTTTATTAAGACATAATCAGATCAATTAAGTCGTATTTTAATCAGTAAAAGCATCATGTAAAATATATATTGTCTGGACATGAACTTGACTTTTTGGCAAGTTATTAAAACCTAGTGAAAGGGTTTTATGTTCCCTTCATATATAAATAGTAACTCATTTGACTACTCATTCAAGTCACTCCCATAATATACAGTTAGTTCATGCTAGATAAGAAAACCTTTAGCAGTTCAGCACTGGGATTTGCTTAAGCAGATAATCTAAAACACTCAATGTTTTACCAAGGCTTATCTGAATAATCCAAATCTCTGGAGTCAACTGTATTGGGCTAGAAATCTTAGAAGGAGAGGTGTTCTCATAATATTTTTCAACAGAACTTGTCTCTAGCTTTAGCCAAAAATAATGTAAAAGAGATCTGTCCACACTTCAAGGTCTGATGGTCTGACCTTAGATTTAAAAAAAAAAAACTTTAAGTCTTTGAAATTAAAAAAAGTTCCACTCTGGCTTGCAGTTCAAATAACAGCAAAAAACCCACAACACAAGTGGTAAGTGTATTGGCCATCCATCCTTTATTTTAATAGATTATATTGTGGTTCCCTTTCAGATTTGAAGGGAGTTCATTCAGTCTTTCCCTGCCTCTGGCAAATTCATCTCCACTAGAAGGACTAGAAGATGATGAAAAGATAAGAGTTCCAAGGAGGGCAGCCTATAATAAGAAACACAATAACAGGAAATAGGTGGTGGTCACATAAGCATTAAAATGTACTTTAAGTGTGAACTTGGAAAAAAAAAAGTGGAAACAAAGCAGTTGAGAGACCCAGAGCAAAGCCATTCTTCTGCCCAACAGAGGAAAATGTTGCCTGCATATTTAGAATGTGTTGATTTTTCACTGTCAGGCAACTTTAATTGAACCCATGTTCTAGGAGTGACTAAGAAAATGGAAGGCACCACCTGGAACTGAAACGAGCTTGTTTGCACACCTAAAGATTGTTCAGTGTTTCCAAAAGCATTTGAAATATTTTCATGACCCTCAGAGCTATTTTGCCTTTTACTTTTCTGCAAAGTAAAAGTACAAGTTTGTTATCTTAATTTGATATAGAAAACATTTGTTTGAAGTGGGCTACAAGTCCAGGAAGCTTATGTGACCCAGCTCAGCTTCTTTCCTTGGGTATGTAATTCCATGCAAAGTGGAACCTACACAGACCACCAGACACAGAACCTTAGGGGAGGAAAAACATATCAACCTAGAGTCATTCTCTGCAAAGAGGCATTTTGCAAGGTTAGAGTATGAGGTTACAGATGTTATAACGTTACAGATGTTATAATGTAAAAAAAAAAAAAAAAACAGACAAAAAAGCAACTTGACATCTTTTCCCTTTATTTTTTAAATTAAATTGATATCACCAGCTATGACCTTGGGCTATTTCTGTCATTTCTATCTTTGGGGAAGTTCCATAAACTAAAGCCTAGCCTCAAAGAATTTCTGTCACAGCTGAAAATATTTCTGACTCCTTCAGACTCCAAAATGGTTTAACATGGAAGTTCGACCTCCTGTGGATGAGGCAAAAGATATAATGTCCCAAGGCAAAGATGGAGGATAAAAGAACCAGCGTCCTGCCAGTGGTGGTGTTGGCGTTTTCCTTTTCCTTGATGGCCCCCACCATATGCCCATGATCGTAGCGTTTACCACCCTCTCCGGCTTTCTAAATAAAATATCCCTGCTCCACAGCACCTAAAAATATTTCCAACAAAACCCAGTCCAATTACACACGGTGCATCTGCTCAGCCCAGTGGCCGGTTGGTGAAATGTGGAGCTCATTACGGATGGCGGAGTTGGTGGGGAATTTGAAACCCATTTAGAAATGCTAGGAATTATCTCAGGAGCAGTGAGAACCTTATTTGGAGTGAAGCTGTTTGAAAAAAAATAGAAAAAGAAAGACTCAAAGGCCGGGCTGCTATTTGTGCATCTTAATGAGCTCCAGTCACAGCACAGTTGGGTGGAGATGGCGCATTCTCTCCCCACTGAGGGCAACAAGGGGAAGTTAATAGGGAACAGTGCTGCTCGAAGCTGCCAGCTGCCTGCCTTTCTTTACCAGGAGCTGCAGAGAAGGTTGAAACACCTATTTATGGTTGAAAGATGCCTTCCTGTCCACACTGCACTGCCACGGCCGAGAACCCCAAAGATGCCTTCCTGTCCACACTGCACTGCCACGGCCGAGAACCCCAAAGATGAGTCGGATCAGCTTTCTTTTTGCTTCTGAATCTTGGGGAAATTTGGAACAAGAAAGACAGAACTATTACACAGAGGACTTCAAGGGCTTCAGCGGGATGGGGTGCCGAGTACCAAGGCTAGGGGATGCCAGAGCCAATCACCCATCGTACCAGACCCTGGAAACTGGCTATTTTCTGCGGTGAACTAAGTCTGGGCCGCACATAGGAACAGGTTAAAAGCCAAATGACGGCGGCGGTCGTCTGTCCAAGCCACACCCGGGTGGGAAACCTCCACCACTTCTAACAACAGCTGGGGAATTCCCAGGTCAAGGAATGTGTCATTGCGATCCTGCGGTGTAGACAGAGGTGAAGGGTGACTTGCGCGATCTGCGTGCTCTTTGGACCTGGCCTGTGCTGTGGCTGGAGCCAGCTGGGAAGCCTTCCTGGGAGGCTGTGGCCCACATGGTGATGGCTCCCTTCTCTGACTCTACACGCAGGGATCCGCTGGAATACACAGTCAAGCAAAGACCCTGCCCCATCAGGCGGTGAAGGGGGAGTCAAAAGAAAGGAGGTGAGGACAAGATGCTAAACAAGTACATTGGAATGACCGTTTTCCTGAAAATGCCAATAAAAGCAATGTCAATAAAATATCAATAAAGCAATAGTGGCACTGGAGAAGATTTGCTTTTCTCTTTACCACTCGTTCATCACTGTTAAGTGTAACATTCAACACTTGACTATCCATATATTTTTTTTCACTGAGGTAACACCGGTTCACAACAATGCATGTGATTTAGGGAAACAGGGTCACACCGCCCCAGATGAACCTCCTCACACCACACCCACCACCCAAACACTCACAGTGCCTTCTTCCCTTGTCATAGACCCCTGGGCTGGCTCTTATGATCCCACCCCTGAAATCTTAATTTCTTCGCATAAATATTTCCCCACCTGTGCTAGTTCTCCCTATCCTTTCTGGAGAGAAGGAAGCACATGTTGACCAAGGCTTAACCTGAGGAATACTCATCCAGCAGACTTCCTAGACATAGCTGTTCCAATATACATGATGGTTCATTTTTGACTCGTTGAATCATGTTCAAAAACACACTTAAATAACAAAGAAGAGCAGGCAGCTGTCTGTCATCAAGCTCACTGTATTGGGTGGTGTGGTGAAGACAAACATTTGTAGAGTTCTTAGGCTCTAGCCCCCTCTAGGCTACTAGATATCATGTATAGAAACGGGAAATAGAAATAATAAGTTTTCAAGTCCTCCACCTTTGATATTGCCAAAAGGTGGAACATTCAGCCGACAGCCATTGTTAGTTAGCAGAGATTACTGGTGAGCAGAAGTGCAAAGTATTGGTGGAATGGAACTAAGAAGGGGAACAGAAACTTACATTTTTCTTTTGAAATAAAGTGAGAATTAAGTTGGTGTGAAGGAATTCAAGAGCTAGAGGAAAAAAGATTTAGTGCTTCTAACACTTTGTGCTAAACATTGAAAGTAAGTGAAACTTTGAAGAAATACAGAGGGTGTTTAACCCCTGAGGAGCTTTCCCAGGACTGAAATGCTCAAGTGACAAGATGGTTCCACAGTCATTACCTCAGTGGGATCAGGAACTGGGTCAGAGATGAATCCACTTGTTCTGCTCTGCCACACAGACCCACATCCCTCGTTCCACTGAATCTTTCCACTTGAGGCTGTATCCTCAGCCTGACCTTCATAAGAACCATTCCTTCTGGATCCTCTTTTCTTCCAGGCACCTGACAAACTAGTTAATGCCAAGATACCATGATGGGGATGGCTCCCAGGTAAACGCTCTTCATTTTCATAGAAGCATGAAATGCCTTACCTCAGAAGAATAACTGTAATGTGAGGAACAACGGAAGTGAAGTATTTGAGGACATATGTTCCTTACACTTCTCACATCACATCATACAGACCAACACCTGTTCCAAGTATAAAGTGTTTCCTCTAACTACCTCATTCACCAAAACTCCACACTGACTTTCCCAGACTTGTTCCAGGCATATTGGCAAGGCCCCAAATCGGGCCTTCCACCCCTCTGACACCTTCCAGAAAACACAGAAAAATGTTCCTCTTCTTTTACAACATAAAGATTCCACTCAGGAATCACTGTCAGTGAATATTCAAACTTTATGCAAATCAGTCCAATTTATTCTGTTCTTTGCTCACTTTGTCAAAAAACATGACAACCACCACAAGAATTTTCCATAATTCTGGCTACAAAGCTCTCCAGAAATAGAGTGTCTATTGAGTTGGCTTTCAGAATGTAATATTAGAAAGATCAAGTCTTTTTAAAACCCACAATGAGAATAAAGTTGCAGAGTTTGGTATTGTCAGGCAGAATTCCAGACTCCCCACCAACTTCAGCCCTGTAGTAATAGCTGTTCTTCTTTCCAACTTGGCTCTTGACTACCAAGACCTTTGCTGCACACATGATGTTTATCGTTTTCCTCTCCCACTGTTACTCATGATTGAAATGAATCTAGAAGGCAGGTGTGGGGGATGAAATATTATTGAACTACAAGGTGATGATAATCATAAGATTTCAAGTGAAATTTTCTAGTCAGGACTTAAATCATTTAAATTTTGCATAATTTCAGAGCCTTTTTTTTTTCTTAGAAGAAAAAGAAAAACACCTGGTACATTATTTGGTGGATTCAAAAGAAAGAACCAAAAGAAATTATCTTTGACCAGGATAAGTTGGTTCTCCATTTTAAGTGTCAACTGTAACTATTCCTGGTAAGTACTCAATGACAAGGGATGTTTTATCTCCCTCCTTTTCTGGAATTTCTTTTTTTTTTTCCTTTCAATGCCTAGATGAGAAATAAGAGCATCTTTTAATTCTAGCATAATCACTCAGATATCATAGGGAATGTGCAATATCCCCTTGCCATAGCCCTACTACTTATAAAATAATATCAGGACAAATGATAGACTTCCTGAATGATTATACAAAATAAAGATGGATCTTGGAACTTCAGTGAAGTAAAAATGAACTTCAATATGAGAAGAAAATTTCAAATGAAGAAAAGTACAGATCTCATTAAAGCAGAAATGCCATTTTCCTATCACTTCCTAAAGTGGGATTCTATGGCATAAGCAAGTAATCAGGTGGTACTATAGACCATGAATCTGACTATAATCCTGTGTGCATTTGTGATGATAGCTATTCAATAGTCACTCTCCCTGGAAAACCAGAAATGATCGGAAAGACAAGAGCTCTATAGTTTCCAAACTGTGCTCTGATACTACACCAATTTGGAAAAGAATGTTCTGGAATACTAAAAGGCTCAGGAGGTAGGGTCTCTTCAATTCTGTCTTTCCTACCTCATCTCTAATTTGATCTATTCACTGGGCCATTGCAATGTGCTCAGCACATAACTACTACTTAATCAGTACTTGTTGAATGTCAGGATCAAGAAATATGTGTAGAAATAGTTTTTGCTTATGATTACATGCTTAAAGGACCATCACTTTAAAAAAAAGAGGGGGAGGAGAAAAAGAAAAAAATTGAAACGTTCTGATGAAGTTCAAGACCCAAAGGGGTGAAACTGTCTATCTAAACTTACTCCTCATAGCTTGACCCCCCAACTGCTTACAAGGTACTGAGCTATCCTTCTGCTTCTCTTCACAGATTCGTAGCTCATGTAGTAATGATGTTAGGTCACTTTGCTTTGCTAAAGAAACACCACATTTACCTCTCTTTCTGTCTCCAAACCTCACGCTCACTGCCATGGAATAAGAATTTATGATGGGTTAAGTTAGTAGACAGAGATAGACCCTAAAAACAGTTCCATGTATAGTGTTTGGTTAAAGATCATAATCCATAACCCTTCAGTTCAAATGAAACAAGAGGTTCTTTAAAAAATCAACATCAGGGCCGGGCATGGTGGCAGCAGCCTGTAAGCAGCAGCCTAGGAAGCCACTGCACAGACCAGGGGTCGTAGCAGAGGCAACATAGCAAAGACCTAGTTTCAAAAAAAAATAGCTGGGCTGGTAGCATGTGCCAGTAACCCCAGCTACCTGGGAAGCTGAGGCTGCGGAATGCTTGAGTCCGTGGTACCCTGGGCAACATGAGCCTGTGGTTCCATGGGGAAAAATAGTGAGACCTAGTCTCAAAAACAAACAAACAAAAACATATTTAGCTGCCTTTCCCTTATTTCAGTTTCTTCAATCTTTGGGTTTCTCTTTGTTATGGAAGAAGAAGACTTAATGCCCCAAGACAGAGTTTGTTAGGGATATTTCCATTTTGACTCAAACAAGAAATGCCTGGAGCATCAAGAAGGAGATAATTTTAGAGCAATTTCCAGACCAAGTTGCTCACTCCAAAGCCTGAATATTCATGTTGAATAACATTTAGAAGAAAATAATACCAAATTATAGGTTTCTACCAAAATAAGTCCTTTTCAACCTAATATTTGGATGTCATTTACAAACCATTTGTTTGTATCTTTCACTTTTTTTGCATCATTTTTCTTTAAACATATCTTTGTCTGTAACTATGAATAATTCTTATGGAATGAGTTAAAAGGGATCCCCATTATATCAATGTAATTGTCATCATCCATTTACCTAAATGGCAAACAATATAATCAGCAACCCATATTGAACATATTTCTCCTTGGTTAAACTCCCAGCTATCGCAATGTCAATGTAATTATTAACATATAACTGCCTTTAATGCCTCTTGGAGAATGTGTATTCAAAAGAAAAAGTCAAGAGTTCTCAAAGTGAAAAGTATGTTTTTTTAAAGATGCTAGAACTTTTAAATGCACCCATATTTCTTCAAAAATCATAATGAAAAATTATTCATGCAAGAAATATTCATTTTAAATTGTTTCCTAGATGCCTAAATTGTCTTTAAAAGATAAATGAACCCCATCTGCAATTAAAACTACATGAAAACAACATGCTTTCAAAAGAATAGTACGTATAAGTAGGAACCTAAAGGATGTAAACTTTGAGTATTCTAGAACATGGAAACACATGCTATTATCCAAGTATGGGCTGGGGTTCTCACCAAATTACTCTTCATGACTTGTGTTTCTTGGCTAGACAACTTTTGAGAAAAGAAAACTCAGCTTTACCTCTAGATCCAATTTTCCAGCATAATGTGTTAGTACAAAGTACACCAATGTTGACCTCCCCCAGTGCCAAGATGTTCAAATTATGCTATTAAAGTTTCAGCAGAAACATTTGAAATTGCTTAGCAGAGGATTCACTTGTTTCTCTCTCTTTTTTTTTTCCTCAGCAGGAACCAGCACTGCCTTTTGCAAGCTGTTCTCAGAGTTTTATTAAATATCAACGAAAGTGCAACAATATGAAACAGAACTTCAAACATAAGCACTGCTGTTAGCTACAAGAAGAACAACCCAGGAGCCAACGTGCAGTTTCTATGCCAGGTCCTCAAGTAATCTTGATGCAGAAGAGAATTCATGAAAATCAGGACACTCACCTCTCTGAGAACTAATTTATTTCACCTCTTAATCACCAACCCTCACGCTTCGCTTGGTTTTCACTGTAGTATAGCAACTGAAGGAATTCTAAATCCATCTGCAAGAAGGACTTTCTTGTATTGATAAACTAAGCAGTCATCAAACTCAACCCCGAGCCTCCACCGAAGGGTTGGTATAGAATAGTGGAGAAAGCAGAGTCAAGTCCATGGACAGTAGCCTTTGTGCGGATGAAGTGAAACTCAGGAGAGGGGGACTTGAATGTGAGTAAATGAGCAATTTCAATAAAAGAAACAAATTTTGCAGTTTGAGTTCTAAGGACTGGAAAGGGTAAATAGGAGCAGGGAGTGGAGAATTCTAGAGGAAAGTGACAGAATCAGAGGCCTAAGGTGAATTGAAGTAGTTTGGGGACTTATAGGCCGTGTGTGTGTGTGTGTGTGTGTGTGTGTGTGTGTACCTACGTACATAGTGTGTGCATACATAATTGCGTGCGTGCGTGCGCACAGAAGAAAAATCGGAAGAAGAGCGATTAAAATACTGCAGTAAAAATCAGGTCACCATGTCAATGAGAGCCTTGGATGGACTTTGTCTTTAAGAAATGAGGTTACGGAAAGGACTTCAGTAGGGAAGAAGGGTAGTCACATCTGTGTTTAGAAGGACTGTTCTAGAGACAGTATGAGGTTGGATTTGTTTGGCTCTTGGAAAACAGCTGGGAGAGAGATTATGGTTCATCTAAGGTAGGGTAGTGACAGCAGGAGATATTAAAAAGGAGTCAGTGTTAAGGTAGAATAAAGACATGTAATTAATGGAATTTTAGATATTGGGAGCAAAGGGTTAGTTGGGAAGAAAAATTCAAGAATAGCACTTTATTGTTAGAGCAAAACATACTGAATAATTAATTATTATCATAATCATGTATATCCAATTTTATATGGACAAAACATTTCATAATAAATATTGCTTTTCTCAACCTCGTTTTTTATTTCTAATACACTTAGTACTAAACATTGGTTATGTTAACCATCAGACCAAGATATCTTCCAATCTCAAACATCATTACTCAAATAGGAAGAAAAATATCATGTGTTTTGTCAAGTAAAATACTTTTAAATGATTGACTTTCTTCAAATATGAATAGTATAGCTGACAGATTTCTTGCTTCACATCTTAATATCATATATATAGTGTTCTTATTTCAGTAGCTAACACTGGATTAGTGGTAATAGAGACAGAGGATCTATTGAATGAAGATTCAGTAAGAAACCAAGTTCTTGAATGTCACTCAATTCAAGCATCATATGTAAACATAGTGCTAAGTTCTTGGGGGAAAAGTAAAGTATAATAATCTCTAAACAGTCAAAATTAACCATCATTTAATGCATCAGAGTATATAAACAATGCCAGTTAGAAACTTTTGAGTTATACAAACTTAACACATACACACAGAGATTTTTTTAGCCTGATCTTTATTATTAAAATGTAAGGTTCCTAAGAACAAGGTGAGTTCTGTTTATTCCCCTTTAAGGTCCAAAACCTAAACTAGTATAACACTAAAGAAGACATATACTTACTTAAAAAATTAATATCATTGAATTTTGACTTTAATCTAAAGATTTTTTTGCATCTAGGAACTTTAACTCTGTTTTATTGAAGTATATCTTTAAATTATACAATGTTATATAAAGATTTGACATTCCTTCACATGGAATTATGATTATTCTAAATCACTGTTTTTCAATTTCTCACAAATTAATTTGATGCTTTCACAAATGAAACAGCTCCATCTTCAACAAAACCACCAAAAGACAGTTCTTACAGTTTCTTTTACTTCAAACTTCTTGAATCCTAGAGTTTTCAATGGCAATGAACCATGCTTTATTTATTTTGATCTCTTCAAAGCTTGACACAACAGCTGATGGAGGATAGGTATGCCATTAACATCTATAGAAAGGAGAAAAAATGAAGGATAGAAATGTTTTCAGTAGTACTTTATTGAATGATAGCACATTATTAGAAGGAAAAGTATTTATTTCAAGAGTTTATGATTAAAAAGTCATTAAAAGTAACATTAAATAATAACCAGCTAGGCTTTGGCTAGTGGTGGGTTTTCAAGCATCAACATTTATTTGGAGGAGGAAAAATATTCATGTTCAGGAATGAAGGGGAAAAAATGCCAGTGTCTCACAATCAAATAAAAGGTACATTGTAGAAATGATGTTCTGCTTTCTGTACTTTTAATCTGGGAGATGCGATACTTCTCAGTAGGTAAGTGTCTATCACCTGATGTCCAGGGTCATTTTTAACTGTTTACAGTGTTTATCCTTTATTAACTTTTCCCACTAAGCTATTTAAAATCATTTTAGAAGCTAACAGTTAAACTGACTCTCATATTAAAAACTGCGATGTCTCATATATCTTCAAAGTAGGAGATCAGAGGAGAATATCAGTCTTAAGTATTGTCAGACTAGTAACTTAGTGCCTCATGATCTTCCCCCATGTCAAGTCAAACTGAATAGATTGAATTTAACAGGTTTGGTGAGTAGGAATTTGAGGGGGGCATACATTTCCTTAATCCAAACCCTTAGAAAACAAAATACTGTCACCATCATGAAACAATTAATAGAACCATGTTTGTGTCATGATAAATAGGAAACCAACTCTATGATGTTTTAAATTAGCATTTCAAAGAAATTTACAAAATCTACACTAACAGCCAGTTAACCAAGCATGGCATTTTTAAATTGAAAGTTGCATAGTTCCTTCATATTTTAATAAAATCATGTAGGAAAAGAGCTTTGTAAATGATAATTAAAAGCACATTTTGTAATTATAATTTTAATATTTCTCTTTGAATTTTAAAGAGACATTTAAATGTGTACACCTTTACATATCTGAAGCCAAGATTTAGTTTATATATGCTCAATTTCATGGTATTCTCCAAGCTATTCATGGAAGACATAGACTAACTATAATGAATAACAACTCTTTATTTTTTTCCCTTTGGAAGAAACATAGTATGTAAATCAACTGGGATATTAATGATTACTTAGTTTTATCTGAAACTATATTTTAGTGGCAACAGTATCCATTTCAGCCTAGTTTGTAGTAGCAGAAATTGAAACAATAAAATTAATTCAGTTACCATGAGTTGGGTAGAAGTAATTGCTGATAGAGTGAGGCCATATCTTCCTGAATAGTGATCAGGGTGCAATGTCAGAGGAAGGGGAGGTCACAATAAGAAATATGTCACAAGATAGTAGAACACCATTTTCCTAATGGCAAACAAAGACCTGGAAATTAAACTATATCCAAAAAAAAAACATATCTTGTAGAAACAGACATCAGAACTTCTTGTCTCAATCCTATTGCTTCAAGGGCACCCCCAGGAACAAGGGGAGCCTCCTAGATAGAGGCAGCAGAGAAGGAAAGCTGGAAGACTGAATCTCATGCTGTCTGGGGGGGCAGCAACCTACCCTTGGAATATATAAATCACATGCAGAATCTATCCATGGTGCAGGCATTAATTCAGTAGATTTTAGCTGAGGACTTAGGTTCTGGGTTTCATGAAAGCTTCCCATTGCTACACAGGCTACTTGTCTGTGGAACACAGACAAGTTTTTTAATAAAAAAAAAGAGGAGGTTCTCATTTCTCTTTCAGGAAGTTCTTTTGTTCCCCAGCCTCTTTTCATCACCTCAGAGGAGCAGGTAAGTAAAAACAAGATTTCACCATAGCCTGAATACAAAAAAAAAAAAAAAAAAAGAAGAAGAAGAAGGAAAAAAAAACACATTTGAAAAGGAGGAATTAGACTGACTGCATGATTACCAAAAGAAGAATGGACATTTATTTTTAAAAACAAAGTATATTCATTAGAATAAAAAAACAGGGAGAGTCAAACTGTTGCAGTGAAGTGTTCTGCGAGCAAACAATGACCACTAATTCTTTGAGAAGCAAAAATAAAACTGCACATCAAGTTTAAATTTAATTTCAAATTCTGCATCATTCATTTGGGAGAAATAGTATTTATAAAGTTCCAACCTACACATTCCTGCCCCTTCTTGAAGAGTTTCTTGCAACCTCTTCTTATTATCTTATTCAAAGTTGGACATTATGACATATAGTAGAACAAATTATCACCATAGCTGTTTCCAAGAAGATATAAAAATCAAAAATATTTACTTCATGCATTATCCATTAGAGGGCCTTTCCAGATTCTTGCTGCTTTAAATATAAAA
Organism: Uropsilus gracilis; assembly: GCA_004024945.1. Classification (NCBI taxonomy): domain Eukaryota; kingdom Metazoa; phylum Chordata; class Mammalia; order Eulipotyphla; family Talpidae; genus Uropsilus; species Uropsilus gracilis. Next base: position 28,798 of record PVHY01006627.1, read on the forward strand.
ATAATTTTCACTGTAAGTAATTTATATAATTCTTTAAATTATTCAATATTCAAATCCCATTGTATATTCAGAATCTAAGCCACGATAGTTTACTAAGGTAAATGATTTAATTTTGGATTAATGTGTCCAAAGGGATTAATGAATAGATCAATTTTGAATTAATATGAATGTTTGCTCAAAATGGTAACAATCTGATGTTCTATTAACAGTTATGTGAAAACACTTCCATTTTAACAATTGTAGCAAAGTAATTTGTATTTTGTATAAAACAAATTACATATCTGGACCATTCTTATAAAATTAATTGAAAAGTTTTTGTTGTTGTTCCATTTCTTATCAAGTCTATATTTTTAGCAGGGGGAAATCACATCAAATCCCTATACATTGACCTTTTCAATTTTCAAGTACAGTATTCAAAATTCAGAAGAATCACAGGAAATACTAACAGTTAGCATTTGGTGTCTAGGAAACCAGACACATTTGCTAATCATTCCTATGTACCTTAATGTCTGAGCAAGCATTAGAAGGTATTTGCTTTTCAGCAAAGTGATTAAGAATCTATTATTAGGGCATTTTAGACAGAGAAAATTAAGAATCATTTTCTTAGCTAGTGGTTATAGAAAGCAAATAGCTGATTGTCATTGACTAAAGAATTCATAATGAAAAGTAGTCTTCCTATTTTTCTGAAATGCAGTGTATGCAAAGAGCAAAGCAGGATACTTAACAGACTTTCACATGACAAATTTATTTGATATGCTTACAACCAATAGTTTTAAACTCACATTCAACACCAAAAATAAGGGTGACTTCGTTAACGTTGACTTAAATATCAATTTTAGTAAGCAGAAATTTAACATATCTACAAAAAGTATGCAAAAGATATATATTACACAGAGGATTATATATATTTATATAAGAGCTATCACAGAGTCTAGACTTTGTGGTATCAGAGAGCATCCAAGATGTTTTTAATTAACTAAAAATTATTAAAGTATCATTTGGAAAATGCTCCATTCAGGGATAACAACTTACAGAGAAAATATAAACTGAATATGACCTATTTGCTCAGTTTTCCATTACTGGAGAATAAATCACAATGAAATGGCTTAAAGCAATAATAATTTTTTATTTGCTCAGAATTATGTGAATCACTGATTTGGCCTTGCTCAGCAGACAGCGTTTCCATGGATTGCTAGTAGGCTAAGCCAGGTAGCCACTGGGATCTGGTTGCTCACTTAGTCTAAGATTCTGTTGTGTGATTCCATCACTCCACAAGGGAATCTCATCCTCAAAACAACTGTCCTGGACTTCTGCCCCTGGTGGCCTTAGGGGGTTAAAAGGGCAAGAGCAAACTGCAAGGTCTCCAGAAGCCTAACAAGTTTCTTCCTCCTTCTCTTGATCAGAGATCAAAAGGTCAGCACAGATTGAAAGGACAGGGAAACAGACTTTACTTCCTGGCAGAAGGAAGGCTACACCATGTTACAAAGATGCAGGAGATGCAGAATTAGAACATTCCTCTTGCAAATAATTTACTGGTTGTAAGTTCAAGTAGACAAAATACCTCTTAAGAAAGAAAAAAAAAATGGGCATCATTGCATGGTGTATCTTCCTACCATATTGATGAGAGCTTTTCAGTTGTGCAAAAACTTGATTGTTTAAGATGGCCTCATTGTTTATTTTTGCTTTTGTTTTTCCTGCCATTGAAGTCAAGGCCCCAAAGACCCCAGGAAAGTCCATGCTTATGTCTTTTTTCTCTGTGTTCTTCTGTGTGTTATGATCCATGTGTTAGGTTCCAATCTTGATCCATTTTGAATCATCTTTGCCAGTGGTGTGAGATAGTGGTTTGCTTTTTCTTTCACATGTGACTGTGCAATTTTTCACTTCACTGCAGTTGAGGGTGGGGAAAAAAAGGACTATAAAAAAAAAATCAAATCTATCTATATTGAGGAACTGACCCAGTAGAAAATGGTAGAGTTATGCCGAAGCAAGAAGAATTGAGAGATCATCATTTCTGGTGGATGGGAAGAGCAAGGATGATTCTTGCCACCAGTGAATCTCGTGATCATCATCAGGAGCAAGGACAATAAGTGTGATGCTGCTGGAAGATTTCTGCTCTGTTTTGGAGACTCATGAAAGAAGCATCTAGAAGTTTTTCAAAAGTTGAGCTAAAGAACATTGCTTAATATCTTACTGTTAAAACCCTGTCATCTTCCACAGGTTGGGACTCACTCAGGGGAAGGGAGTAGAGGTCACCTTCATTAGTATTTAATAGCAGGAAGAACAAGGAGCTGTTTGTCTTAGTTCCACCTTAATATAGAAAAAAATGAATCATCAGAAGGTGAGTCATGAGACCAGGACTGGACTTCAGACTTTCCATTTTTTGCCCATGTTGTGTTTTGGTTGTGATCCTTTTTGTTCATAAGAATGATGAATCCTGATATTTTCTATCTTGTTTTACAAAACAAATGCAGGTGGTTACTGGCAAATTTATTTCATGATTCACCATTTGAAAAATATTGGCTCATTAGATTCAAACCAAAACCAAAAATAAAATCCAATATATAACAAGAAGATGGAAATGATGCTCTCAGCTTAATTTAAAATGATTTTCAATTTCTTTCCACATGGCCATAATCTAACTAAAAGCACTCTTCATGTGTCCTCATTATATCAGGTTCCAATTTTAAATCATAAGACAATTTTCCCCTTTCCCTGACTGTAGCCTTCTCCCATTTCCAGCCAGCTTGTAACTCCTTTTGTTCTGCTTCCCTGAATCCCCAAAGTTGCACTTACCTCTCTCCTACTCTTAGATGTTGCTTACACAACTTCAATTTCTAACTACTGGATATGCCATTTATGCTTTCATTGTTTGCATAGATCAACTTCCTCAATGAATAGATCAACTTCCTTAATGAAAAGATGCTTCAATTTTGATATCCTCAGTCCCTATCACAGAAGCTCCAAAATAAAATTTTCTGGTACAAATGGATTGATTTTAAAGGTTAAAAATGCAGGGAATTGCCAGGGCTATCTGTGCAAACTCTAATGGTAGTACATAGGTTCTCTAAAATGTCCATCTCTTGGGTGGGACAATAGTATTGGTCTTCTAAGCCTCATCCATTGTGGTAGTGATTGTTTTGACTGTGACTTATTGCCTCAATTTTGGTGTGCATCTACCTTGAGTGGTTTGTTACTTTAACCCTGTCTTTTCCTTTTGCACAAGGAGTATCTAGAAACACTGCTTCTTTACCAAAGATCTGCTCTATCCTTTAAACATTTGACATATTTCAGACTTAATGAACAAATGCTCATTTTTATCAGTATTTAAATATTTAATTCAATATCCAAAATTCTCAATAGATTGTTTCAAGAAAATTTTAAAACTTAAAGTGCAGCAGTTGATTTTGAATATTATTTATTGGCAGAAAGAAATTATCAATCAACGCTAAGGATAGTTAAGTCAATGAATACTTATAATTTGTGGTCATGAGACTCAGGCTAGTTCTTGCCACTGGAGTGACTGAAGACCACTTGTTAGCAATCACACTGTTTTTGTGTGAAATCTTACTCTCTAGCTGGAAAATGCAGTGTCTTTTCTAAAGACCTTTATCAATTATCCCAGCAAGTGGCTATTAGCAGAAGTAGTCATTAAACTTGGCGGTCAATTTATCTATCATTAGTCATGAAGATCATTTTAGAAGATGGTCTGCATTCTCTTAATTTTCTAGAAAAGTGGATAATGACAACTGATCTAACTCCAGAAACAACTTCTTCTGGAGGACATGTAAGGCAACCTCCATTGTCAGAACTGAACAGAACTTCAACAGAGATGAAAAATACCATGAGAAATTCAAATCTTGAAATCCAATTCTTGAAATCCAAATGGATGGATATTTTAATTGTATATTTTTTTTAGTTCAAACTATGATAAAATTTGAATTTTAACTTTATTTCAAAGTAGTAGTTTTCATTTTGGAAAATCACTGTTGCCTGGTTTATTTTTAAAAAATAAAATTAGGGTCCTTTATAGCAAGCCTTATACTAAAATACCTTTAATTATATCTTCCTCAGTGTTACCAATAGCAATGGTAAGCTTTGGTTACTAGAAGATCTTTATAAACATTTATATGTGCTGAAATGAAATTTTTTAAAAAGCTGCTATTTCCATCTAAATAGATTTTTATCCAAATATTCAATCAAGTTAATTATCTGCTATCTGGTACATAAACCTTCAGCATGTTTGATTTGACCTGATTTTTTTTTAAATATAAATCAAGTAAAATACGTTTATACAGGACAGTCTTAAACAAGCATTTTTAATTGCTAAACTAATCAAAATAAATTCAAAATGAGGCAAAGTTTAGTATACAAGTTTTTCTTTGTGTGTTCTTAGGTATAGTGGTATATCATTGATAGCAAAATACTAGAAAAAAATGTGTTCAAAAAATTTTAATCAAAATAATTTTGTTATCTAAGTTTGGTAAGTACAAAGATTAAACCATATGAATTAATATATGATTTATTATGGTCAGGTTTTAACAGTCTCCTCCCTTTTCTCCTCCCATTTCTAGGCCTTTGGTGGTCCTAATTCTCATACTCACCATTGCCCCTTGCCCGCTCAACCGGCTTATAACATTCATTCCGCAGCAAATTAAAACTGCCCAAGCTAAAACCATCCAGGTTCATTACCAGCGCCTAAAAATGCAAAATGCCCAGACATATGTTAGCAAACCTTCCGCACGAAGGAAGAGTATCTAGAAACACTGCGGTGTAACAGGTTCCCCTTTCCCTGTGATGGGTTAAACAGCCAATGATGAGTACGAGGGTTTGGCCAAGTAACACTAAGACAAAACAGTTTCCTCAATTTCAAGGCACCCCCTCCAATGACCGGTCCCTTACTCCAGGCGCAAACCCCAACCCAAGACAGGCGCAATCCCCAGGTCTTACAGTCCCAATAAAATAAATAACTAAAAAAGGGGACCTGCAGAGAGCTAAGAAATTAGCCCCTATAAGAAGGTCAGTCTGCTGCAAACCGATGAGGCTCTTGCATCAGCCAGGTCTGCTGCAACCTGATACGGCCCTTGCATCAGCCAAATCGTGGGCCTGGAACAGAGCAGGTAAGGGGCACTCAAAAAGTAAGCCCCTCTCGATAGGAGACCATATATGGTAGCAAACTAGACTATTGGACAATCAGTATTTGTGGCAAGCACTGATTAGAGATGACCATCCTGAAATGCCTAAAATGTCTAATGTCTAATGTATAAAATCTCAAGAGAAAGCAACAATAAACGAGACTTAATCAAAAACCTGTCTTGTCTCCATTTCTCGTGTCTCCTGCCCCATCCCCATTCCCACTCCTTCCTCCAGGTCTCCGTTGACGATCCCGTGGGTCGGGACAATTATCAACAAACTATAATCTGGACTTCTGTTAAAGAAATTTTAGGTAAATGTATTTTTTCTTCTATTTGCCAATTTATCCAGCTTATGGTTACAAGTGGTGACTTTCATCATGAAAATAACTGTTCTATGGTAACGCAAATGGGAAATTTAGACAAACAGATTCTTTGATTGTACTGAAAACTTTCACAAATAACAAGCATGCGTTTTTAAATTTCAAGGGCTGACTTGGGCTTTCAAGAGGCCACGCCTTTTTTGGGTGGCTTTATAAAAACTGTCTGACTTGACATGGTAGGACCACAGGCTTTGCAGCTGACTCATTTAGGGTAAATCATGGCTGGCTATCTATCTATCTATCTATCTATCTATCTATCTGTCTATCTATTTGAAACTAGGTCTTGTTATTTTTGCAGCTGACTCATTTAGTGTCAATCATGGCAGTTTATTTATTTAGGGTAAATCATGGCTATCTATCTATCTATCTATCTATCTATCTACCTATCTATCTATCTGAGACTAGGTCTCCTTATTTTTGCCTGTGAAACCGCAGGCTCGTGTTGCCCGGGGAACCACAGACTCAAGCAGTCCCCAACCTCAGCTTCACAGGTAGCTGGGATTATAGGCGCGCGTCACCACACCCAGCTATATATTTTTGGAGGGACTAGGTCTCACTACGTTGCCCCGGGCAGGACTCGAACTGTATTCCCTGGTCCTTTGCCGCAGCTTCCTAGGCTGCCACTTACAGGCATGCGCCACCGTGCCAGCCAATCATGGTAGTTTGAATGTTCCAAAACTGCCAAAGGCTTAAAGGATTAATTATCAGTTTTCTAAAAATACCAGTTATGTACAGTTCTACTTGCACAATACTAGAGAGTAAATATAATGTTTGTTATTGTTATGGTTCCTTATTTCCGTCTGTTAATTAAGAAATTTAAGACTGAAGATGTTCATAGATAAAACTTTGACTAGATCACTCTAATGTTATAACTTGGTCACAGAAATCAAGATTGTAAACAATCAGTTTGAAATCAGGACAAAAAGGACCAGAGGCCACCAACGAACAAGCCACATTCAAAATGCAGCCTCTACCACCCAGGTTCCCTCAGGTTCATAACACCCACGCACAGCAGTTTCTAGTCAAATGCAGTTCAACAACAGGGTTTATTTACAAGGGAATATTAACACGGGAAACGAAAAGTCCTTAAAGCTATAAGGGGCAGTTATCTTACCCCAGTCACCATTTTCAGTCCTAAAGGTCCCAAAGACACATGTCCAAGATGGTGCCCTTTGCCCCTCCAAACCTGAGGCAGGCACTCTACCAAGTCGTCTTTCTCCCGCATCTTCTCTTCACTTCTTCTCCGGTGTTTCTAGCTGCTCCACTTCTCTAAGGCTCTGCAAATTTCTTCCACAATTGCTGATGCACAGATCAGCTTTCCAAATCCCTGGCCATCTCCAGGTACCAGCTCACTATGCCACCTTGCTGCAGTGCCACACTCTCCACATCGGCTACTCTTCTGCCAGCTACTCTCCCACCAGGGCTCCTTGCCACTTCCAGCTTACTCTTCCAGGAGCTTCCCCTAGCAGGTCACGTGAGCTGTTTCCTTAGTCCACCATTCCTGTCTCTTCCTTTCCTCTTCTTTATTTTTCCTATCTTTGCTCCTTCCTCTTATCTGCCTTTTGGCACTTCTCGCTTCTTCTTCCGTATATTTCTCTCAGACCCCACTTACCAGGGTATTTGGCACCAACACAATTTTCAACTGTGTCACTACCCTATATCAAATTTCTGGTAAACATTACCACAGAAAGTGGCATAGTTACCAATCGCATAGTATTAGCATTTTCAGTCAACAAAATCAGTTACATTAGTTTCCAAAGAAATTCTATCAAGGAAAGATTATTTTAAACTCATTTTATAGTTTCACACTGAATTGTGAAATGGATTAATTTCTTAAAGTCATAGCAAAGGCAAATAATTTCTGGCAACATTAATTCAAAGTCTGATCTCCTCTTCCTTTGAAGCTAAGAAACATTTCTGTTGATTTGTTGTATGTTTTGTCTTGTATATTGTTTTGTATTTTGCACAAATTGGGCAAGATGTATTATAGCTGGAAATGTGGCTATAGATGCTTTGTGTGTCTGCAAAAATGTATACAAACAAAAAGCAAAGAGACAAAGGCACAAGAAAGATGAAAGAAATATTCTAAAATGAATATTTAGGTTATGATATTTGGTTTTGGTTTTCATTCTGAAAGACAATTTAATCTACTTAACTTTTAGTCTGAAATATATTTTAAAACTATCATTTATTTTAAAGGATTGCAAAAATTAGTTTCAGCCACTTATTTTTTAGTTATTAGTTAAGAGAGTAGTGATGCTGAATGGTCAACAATATCAGAGTAAAGGTTGAATCCTGTACTGCTGAGGTTAGCAATTTTTTTTTCTAGAAAGACCCATAATAAATATTTTAGCTTGTAAGCCATATGATCTCTGTTACAAATACTCATCTCTGTCATTGTCACCCCAAAATAGCCATCGACTACACATAACCGATGAGTCTGTGTTTCAATAAAATTTGGCTTATGGAAATATAAATTTTGTCATTTTCACATATGATGAAATATTTTTCTTTTGATCTTTCAATAATTGAAATATCTAAAAACTATTCTTAGCTAACAAACAATAAAGAAAGTAGCTATTGACCTGCATAGAACAAAGAATATTAGGTCAACAACCCACACTTCTGAGTTTGAACTCACTCTGAATAAGATTCCCTCTTTGGGCTCAGCTTCCTCATTTATAAAATGGGCAAGCTGAAAAATCCCATTTGAAATATTTTTTAATATCGGGATTTTAATGAGACACCACCCCATTGTTTATATTTAATTCCTGGTAAGATATGCAACAATAGTATTTGTAGCTTATAAAATACTTGTGGTGTTACCTGATTCTATCCTTGAATTTTCTGTGAGATCCTCTATAACTTTATCAAATTTTGAGACCAAGAAATTGATATCCCTAAATCACCCAGCTAACAATAGCTCAATAACTCTCATCTTAAACCCAGTTTAGCAGACCGTGCCAAGTTATCAACACATTTCTTATATGTTAAAAAAAAATACCATTAAAAACAACTTTAAAATAGTTTACCCTCATGTTTTAAATATTTTGATCACCTTGAAACTTGGAAAACTAACTGAAAAGCTTTCCATCAAAATTACTATTCTTGCTTTAATTTTCCCTGGATACAAGCTATAATTCTAAGAAGCAGCTAATGATGTCTACGGAAAGAAAGGAGAAATTAGCTGAAATAGGTAATTGAACATCTGTGTCTCTTCTAAATATCTTGTAAAAGTGAGAAACTGGTAGCTGACACTTACATTTCAAGGTAATAAGCATTACATTTTAATTTTATACCCTCATAAATGCAATGTCTATCTTCAATTGGCCTACCAACATATTGGGCTATATTCTTTATGTAAAGATGGTATCACCACTGAACAATAATATCAAATTGCTCAGAAGTTTTGTATACTGAGTTCATTTTTCAAAAACCTTTATTTTAAGACTTATCTTTGTCTCTGATACATCCCTCAGCCTTCAAAAAGTCACAATCTATCTTGATTAATCACAAGATACTAAGAATAACAGAAACATATCAAAAGCATTTACTATTACCTAAGGCAAGAATGTAAAATAAACTAAAAGGAAATAAGGCAATCATATATTAATTTCTGATCTGAAATGGGAATAATTTAATTTGTATAAATTATATATACTCATCCAAAAATTCCTTGGAGTTACTATGAGTGACTATTACATGCCTATTCTAGGCCTGGGATACAATGACATAAAAAAAAAAAAAAAAACACTTCTTCCCTTGTGAAGCTTCATTTTGTTGGGAGACACAAATAAAACAAATAACTAAACACACACTTTTTTCCAAGTATTAATAAAGATTTTGAAGAAAAACAAAGTAGGCTGAAGAGAGAGAAAAATCACAGAAAGGGTCTGAGCAGAGGCAGACAGAAACACAGTGTGCAAAGGTTCTAGTCCTTGTTCTGTTCAGTAGCAGCTTCCATGGCTGGAGCAGAGAGAGCAAGTGAGAGGAAATGAGGTCACACAGGGGTCATTGTTGGCGATGGAGATCCTTGAAGATGTTTTTGAGAAGCAGTGTCATGGTCTGGCTTCTGTTTTGAAGGGCTCATTCTGAATGTGAGGTTTATGCAGTGAAGGGGCGAGATCGGATGCGGGGATAGCAAGAAATACTTCAAATGCCCAAGTGAAAATGTATGGTGAGTTGACAAAGGGCCATAGTAACAGAGCAATATGTGGTGGTCATATGTCAGAGGAGGAGCTATCAGACTTACTAATGGTTACACTGTGAGGAGAGAGTCAAGAATAACAAAATTGGGGGCTGAAAATCAGAAGACAAATATGCATTTCAGTGAGGTGGGAAGGTGTGAGTGAGCATGCCAGCTTGGTACAGGTGGGGGAATTGCAAATCAAGAGCTAGTACTAGAAAAGTTCCATTTAGGACATCTGTCAAATATTCAGATGGAACTGTCAGGCTGTTTGATGGGTGAGGTCCAAATTCAAGGTAGGTGCTGGAAAAACAAGTAGGTGTAACTAGAGAACAGATACAAGTTAATTCCTGGGGATTTCACAAATACTGAGTAAAGGAGAACAATAGAGACCCAAAATATATAAATAGGAGGAGAGGAGGAAAAAAACAAAATAGATAAAGAGGTAGAAACTACAGAAGAATGTGATCAAGTGAAGGAAATATTTTAAGAAGGGCATGGGCTGGAGTAAAATGAGAAAACTAGGGGAAAATGAACAATAAGTTGGCAGGTGGGAATTTTTTAAAAAATATAACCTTGCTCTTAGCTGTTTCAACCCAACAGAGACACAGAAACCTAGCTGAAGTTGGTTCAAGGGTGAAAAGGAGTAGGAAAAGTAGAAACCACGAATATTTATTGCAAAGAAAGCAGTGAATTCGATAGTAAATGGAAGGGATTTATGGCATCAAGGAATATGAGTTATTATAACATGTGTATTTTTATTATAGTACATAGTATTATAGTATGTTGCATCAAAGAATACTTAATGCAAGAGTGAGGGGGAAGAGTGTGGGGGATACAGCTCTTAAGTGGGTCACCTTACTCAAGAGGACAAATTGTGCAATTATTGGTGATACGAAGGAAGAGAATATGGCAGAGAAGAGGTAGGTTGGCAGACATGGTGGTGAGACATGTGGAAGGTCACCTCTGATGGCTTCAGTGTCCTCCTAAACTAAAAGATCAAAATATTTGTGAATTATTATCCAGGAGTTTTTGGGGTACAGGGGACAGTGATGGGGTAATGGTGTGACATAAAGAACACAGGACCTAGGGAAACGTGATCCATTTCATGAAAACACTAAGCATCTCCTTGAGATCATATATATATGTTTTTTTTAAGTTGTTCTAATATGCATGGTCAGTTTAATTGGCATGAAGGGAGAACAGGATTTTTGGAGAATACTACTCAGATGATCAAGTCTGTTCTCTGTGAGTCAGTGATCTACCCGTGTCTTGGACATTGAGAAAATGAATGGAAACCATAAGATGTTGTTTTCAGAGAATGATTCGCTTGAAGATTGCAAAGGATGACACTGGAAGTAACCATTTTTAGAGTGGACCATGACAGCAGTGATTAAGGCAGAATGGAGAAATATGTGGAGGTCAAAGAAATGAGAGTCCGTGTCTCTTCAATTGTAGGGAGGGCTGGAGAATAGCAGAATACTCTTAAGAGAGCAAACCTGTGGAATTCTTGGCTATCATGTCAACCATGTGAGGACTTGCAGAAAACATCCCAGGGGAACACATATGACCACATGGAATTTCTCTTCTGTCTTCTTGGTGGCAATTTAGATGCTTGGTGACACCCTCTAGCAAGTTATCAATAAGGCTGTGGGAATAAGTTTACAGTAAAATCAGAAACTGCAATGTATTGCAGTTACATGAGCACATCTCTGAAGGTGATGCCGCATTTCACTGCTCTGGTGTTATGGTCACTCACACACAATAATGTCAGAAGAGGTTCAAAATTCTCTTCTACTTCCTGATACATTTCTTCCTTGATCTCTTTAGGAAATCAAGAGGCTCCAGGTGTTTTACAAGACTTAGGATAAAATGTGGATCAAAGTAGGAAACAAACTGCTTACAAAAATTATCTTTAGGCATTAAGGATTTGGGGTAAAAAATGTTTCTCCTAAGCAAACTGTTCACAGGATAGGAAATGGCATGAGGTTAAAAGTTAAAGCATATTTTGTATGCCTTCCACATCCTCTTGTCTTTACTTAATAACTTGAAGGAATATAATTTTCATCCATTTGCCATAATCTGGACACATTAAGTGGCATAAACAGTTATCCCATCATGGAGTGCTTAAATTGTAATTTCATAATTATAAATGACACTAAAGGGAGAAATAACTTTATATTAGTCTCTTGTCTGCCTCTCTCATAATGAGAAAAAAAAGAGCAAGATGCACATTGCACTCCAATAAAATTGTGGCTTTAACAAAATCTTACCACATGCTTATCTCCTACCAAGCATTTGATATACATGTTGACACTAAATATTAAATTTGAAATCTATCTCATGAGGTAAAGGTGCAGAATTTATAAAAATACATATTTTGGTGCATCATAGAGGAGATCAGTAGTTATACACATTAGAGAGTGATGATTATATGGGAGAAAGTAAAATGTTAGAGTGCTCCTGGGTAAAACTAAAAGGAGGAAGAAACAGACAATAAAGCTCACACAGAATTAATGTACAGCTGTGATGAGCGAGTTCACCTATTCAGAGAGCTGACAATGACTCATTAGTTCAAAGCAGAACACCTGTCAAACTCTGACCTTGCTGATATTTTCATTGATCTGAAGTCAGAAAACTCATGGACAGAGAACATCACCCCAGAATTAATTCCAAAGAAATACACTGGCAATAGGGAAGTTGTCATGAGAAAGGAAAAAAAAAATAGGGCAAGTTATGCCAGAGAAATAGAGAAAGCCTCCTTTGTATAATCTTTGAAGGAAGCCTGAAATTCAAAGGAAAGGTTTGATTCCACATTCTGGATCTCTCTTAAGAAAGAAGGACCAAAAGAGTTTGAAAGCATTAAAAATGTAACTATCTAGGCAATAACTAATTATTTCAATGAGGTAGAAAAATGCGGGTTAATGAAAAAAATGAATGCGTTCCAGAGTGGCCTCAGTAAATTATGATCATAATAGACATGTACTACAGCAGGAAAATTAAGCACATAGCCAAGGACAAATGTGAGAGTCTGGCTCAGACAATTGGAGAAGGTAAAATCCACAAGACACTGAGGGTTTTTAACCAGTGTGCAGTAAGGAACAAAAACAAAAACAAAACAAAACAAAAAAAAGAATAGACACCACTTAAGATGGTTATTTGATTATAAGTGGATAATAGGAAAAAAATGTAGATTTTTTTAAAAAATCTACATTTAAAAAAAATTCTAGATTTTTAAATTATTCCATTGTTCTCTCACTTTGTGATTCTAGTTAGACTGCAGAGAACAACAGGAACAAACTTTTTTGGCATAATTTATTGACATAATGCTTCTGAAAATTATTGGCTTGAGGGATGATTTTGCCCAAAGAAAATCCTAAAGATTCAACCCAATGCTTTTTTAGATATAATCAATAAATTTAGTAAAGTTGCAGGCCACAAAACATACAAAGCACAGAATCATTTCTATATACTAATAATATACTATCTGAAAGAAAATAATTCCATTTACATTAGCATAAAAATAGCAATTTATCAAGGAATCAATTTAACCAAGAATGCAATACACCTCTGCTCTAAAACTACAAAGTAGTACCAAAAGAAATTATTAAAGATTGTGCAAATAGGAAAGGTACTGTGTGTTCATGGATTAGGAGAGTTAAACTGTCCATATTGCCAAAAGTCATTTGTAGATACAATGCAAACCTTATCAAGATTCCAACCAATTTTTTTTTTTTTTACATAAGTAGATGAAACAATCCTAAATTTGTAAGTAACCTCAAAAGACTCCCAAATATAGTCAGGCCAACCATGTCACTGGAGGCTCTCCCCTCCCTTGTAGCCCTCCAAGTTCCCAGGAACTGCCAGGCCCATGGGTCAACAAGGAAGGAAGAGGGGTGGGAGGGGGAGAGGAAGGGGACTGTGAATCACCTCCTCTGGTTTACTCCAAATCCAGTCAATCCTCACCATGAACAGCAAAATCACTAATTCAAGGCAGATACACATAAAGATGGAGGCAAGGAGAAAGAACCAACACCGGGGACAAATGATCATTTCGGATCCACAGGACACATTGTTGTCAGACCAACCACAGTGACAAGCTGTCTCAGAAATATACCTACAATGTTTGCACAGATGGAAACAAAATTCCCAGTTCAAAAATGCCTTCAGTGCAAGAGAGTCACTCTCCCATTCCAAGGGGAGAAGAAGGCCACAGAGATGAGGCAGTGATCCATGACCAGCCTGACTAACCATCCACCATTGCCTACCCCCATCAAGAAACTTTCAACGGACATCAGCTGGGAGAAATAATCCCAATATCAGAGACCAGAACTATAAAGCAAAGAAGCAAAATGTGACAGAAACTAGGGTGAAGAAGACAACCAGTTAAGAAAGAAGATTCACTGGAAAGATTCAAACATGCATGAACTGGCTACCTGCAACAAAGATACACCTGGAAAACTAAGCACAGGTCACTGTTTCCCAGGAAAACACATTTTCACCTGGGCAAAGGATGTGACTCCAGGAAAAAAAGAAAGAATCCAACAGGCTATAAGTTGACTAACAACCAGGGTGACCAGGGAGTGGGGAAGGTTGAGGGGGGGGGGGGGACGGGAACACCCAAAAGGCAAAAAAAAAAAGTAAACAAATTTTATATAATAAGAATATATATTTTAAAAAAAAGACTCCGAAATAGCTAGGGCAATCTTGAGAAAGGAGAGCAAAGTGAGAGTCATTATACTTCCTGATTCAACCCCTAGTGTAAATTATAACAATAAAATAGTATGACATTGGCATTAAAAACAATAGGCTAATGGGACAGAATTGAGAACACAGTAATAAATCCAAACATCTATCATCAACTAATATTTGACAATGAAATAAAAAAAAACCCCAGTGGAGAAAAGATGTTCTCTTTGATGAATAGTAATGAGAAACTTAGATATTCACATATAAGAGAATAAAATTAAACCCTTATCTTACACTATTCTCAAAAGTTAACTCTAAATGGATGGAAGACTTCAATGTAAACCCTGAAATCAAGGAATTTCTCAAGAAAACTCTTTGACATGGGCCTTGGCAAGAATATTTTGATGACATCTGAAGTATAAGCAACAAAATTAAGTATAAACAAGTGACATTACATCAAACTCAAATGATTATGCACAGAAAAAAAATACTTAATAAAGTAAAAAAATAAAGTAAAAAATATTTGCAAGCCATGTATCTAATAAGAAGCTAACATCTAAAATATATAAAAACTCATAAAATTCAATAGCAAAGCAATAACAAGTAACAGTCCAGTATTAAATGGGCAACAGACCTAATAAATACTTTTCCAAGGGCATATTAAACACTAACAGTATATGCAAAGGTTTTCATCCTCACTGATAACTAGGGAAATTGAAGTCAAAGCCACAATGAGATGCCTATTCAAATAATCACTACCAAAAGACAAGATATGCTGCCTAGGTTAAGGAGAAGAGGGACCTTTTGTGCACTGTTTGTGACACTATAAAACAGTATAACCAACAGGGAAAACAGTATGGAGAATCCTCAAAAAATTAAAAATATAAATACCATATAATGCAACTGTTCCACTCTAGCAATACATCTAAACGACAAAAAAAATTAACATATTTGTACTCCCATCATGTTCATAGCAAAGCTCTCTGCTGAACCAAGATTTTCAAGTGTTTAAAGTTCATGTCATCTTATTTCAAAATTTGTATTATTTCTGTTTTTTTCTTGACTTCTTTACTGACTAGTGTGATTTACCTTCTCAACAGCTTCTTATTGAGATAATCTTTGCTTTTTAAAGAAGTTGATCTTGGATTGATATATACATTCTGTTCTGATTTTTTTTAATCTTCCAAATGTTTAAACTTCTGTTTGCTTTCCTGAATCAGTTTTCTTGGATTTGTCTTTTTTTCCCTTGAAAATGCTTTCTTTCACTATTTAGTTCATTTATTTTTCACTCTTGAGACTACAATGGAATGAAGGCAGTATATCATGTATTTTCTTACATGGTGTTGAAACCTGTATCTGCTGCAAAGGAGGGTGGATATAAAGATAGAAAATGCAAAAATGTTTTCCATGTTTATTTTTTAATGTATATAGTTTTATTTTTTTCAATCGATTGCACACACACGCACATACACATCATTGTCTACCCCAAGGTTCCCTAACCTTATTACCCTGAAGCATCTTAATCCCTTGTGCCCATCTCTCCCCCAATTTTACCCTCCTCCCCCTCTCTCGCTCTATGCTTCAGTTCTGTTGAAAGTTTTAAATTTTTCTTGTCTGTTTGTTTTCCCTCTACCCCTCATATAGAGACCATCCAGTATTCCTCTTTCTCTTTCTGGCTTATTTCCGCTAGCATGATTCCTTCTAGGTCCATCCATGTTAGCACAAATGCACCATATTTGTCTTTTTTGATTGATGAATAATATTCTATTGTGTACATAGACCACATCTTTTTCAACCATTCATCAGTTTGGGGGCATTTGGGTTGTTTCCATAGCCTAGCAAGTGTAAACAGTGCTACAATAAATATGTGAGTACAGGTGTCCTTTTGAATGAGCATTTTGTATCTTTTGGGAAGATTCCCAACAGTGAGATTACTAGATCAAATGGTAGCTCCATTTTCAGTAGTTTGAGGGTCCTCCACATAGTTTTCCAATATGGGGGGCCAGTTTGTAATCCCACCAGTGAAAGAGTGTCCCTTTCTCTCCACATCCACACCAGCTTCTTCAATGGAGGTGGGACTGTTGTCTCATTTAATCATTTTTTTCTCCCAGTGTAGCACATTGGGAGACTGGTTCCCAACTGAGAACAGGCCAGACCCCGGGCCCAGCATCACCATCAGGCCACACGTGGCACTAACATTGTAGATACCTGTCATCATGGAGGCAAGCGGACACCAGGCATTCTCTTTAGTGCGATCCCTCTAGGTTAATGAAGCTAACTACACTCCTCACCAATATTCTCCTTCATTACATTCCTCTGCCCTTCTTAGATGCCCCTTCTGGTTTGCTATGGGAGAAGTCTGGTAAATCCTACTTCCCCTGATTAGAATTCTCCCAAGTCTATGACCTCAGACCAGACTTCAAAAACTTTCAAATTTAATAATTCATTGCTGTTGACTCTGATTTCTCAGTACTCTATGAGAAAAGACACTGGAGATAAAAAATAAATTAGTAAAAATTGCAACTGTGTCTTTTAGGACACTAGTGTAAATCCATTCATCATTTAGATTTCATTCTACACCCTAGAATAAAACATTTCATAACTGATTGAATTCAGTTTTTTTTTTCAGTTCATTAAAGTGCTTTAACTGCTTATAGGATTATATCACTTTGCAATTTGTTTGGCTCTGCAAAGGCACTGCTTTATGAGTGTGCTTAGAAGTTTCAAAATTGTGAAAATGATATTTTTATGAAATTAAAACTCTCTGATGCACCGGAGGAAAATAACTTCTAATTCTCATAACCCAGTTTGACAAATTGGGATAAAGAATCAGTGTTCATCAAATACTTCTTAAGATACCATTCAGGAATTTCTAAAATCTGTCATGTTCACCTAAGCTCAGTAGGTGAATTCCCTCATCTTGGAAGTTGGCTATAATATACTCAAATGCCAAAGCTTTTTTTTTTAATTGAAGTTTAATCTGCTTGGCTGGAAAAAAAAATTTGCAACATATCTAACTGCTAAATTTAGAATATGTCCAGAAATCCTACAAATAAAGGAAAAATGATAAAATTTATGGACACGTGCAAAGAGTATACATGAAGAGTTCACATAAAAGGACAGACTCTGAGAATTGGGAAAATGAAAATTAAGCGCTGTCAAAATATATCATTTTATGCATCATGGACAAAAATGTCCAGGTATGATAATAGCTAATATTTACCTATCAGGATGTAGAGACTACATTACTAATATACAATGCTGTGTTGGTACCACCAGTTGGAAGATGATTTAGCAGTATCTACTAAAATATAAAATGAACATTTTAAATGACCTGGAAAGTCTTACTCCTGATAGGTACTATCTCCAAAACTGTTAATAATTTTTTAATGCAAATCACTGAGATCAAAAATATGTACAGGTACACATAGCACAGATGTGTGTATGTGTGCGCATGTGCACGCATGCGTGTGTGTGCATGGCCTACACATGAACAGAAATGATACACATCCAAATAAAAACAGCTGGAACCTCTTAAGGAGAACAAAGACTAAGATAGTCTTAGTTTTTAGAAGTAGTTCTTTAGATTAACCTCTATTTTTTCTCAGTTTGTGTCATGAGGATGTATTCGCATGTTGCTGTGAAACTGAAAATAACACTTATAATTAGAAAAACCAGAGAAGTTTCCTGAAAGATGGTGTTTTTTTCCTTTCAGTTACTTCTTGCATAAAACATCCTGACTCATGAAGCAATAACCCCATGATGGTGTCTTTCATTGCTAAAAATGTTTCCCTCTGAGAAGCACCTAAAAATTTCCCTGGGATGAGAAGGTTCCTTCCCAATGAATTAAGCTTGATTGCTCAGCATGGGCCTGACTCAGTAGGAGCTGTTTTTGTCTTTTTTTTTTTTTAAACTGAGGTAGCATTGGTGAACAACACTGTATAGCTTTCAGGAGTATAGTTTCACATCTCATTCAGCAAACATATATACCACAGCACACCCACCACCAAACATCTAATTACCATCCACCATCATACACTTGATCCCCTCCACTAGTTCTAGTCATCCTCCCCTACATCCTCTGGGAACCCCCAGTCTGTTATCAGAACCAAGGGCTTCTTTTCATCCTGCTCTGTTTGTTTGCCTTATCAGTTTATATTCTATGTATGAGTGAAATTGTAATAGGGGATTCAGCAGTTACACCACAGACTCTGATGGGAAATGCTCAAAGGTCATCAGCTTCAGACCTGGGATGAGATGGCTGGTAGCCCGGGTCTTGGCTAACCCAGGGAAGAGGAAAAGTTACAAGAAATGCAAGTATGGGCCTTTGGTTTGAAAAACTGGAATTTGGATCTCTGAAAAAGAGAGGCAAGCTTACTGGAAAACTTGGAATCTGTGTATGCTGAAGGAACTTGGAATCTATGTTGAAGAAACTTGGAACCTGGAAAGCGTGGACTCTGTGTACCTCTGACAAGAGGACAGCTTGCTGAGAAACTGATCTTCATGTGAAATAACTGCTTTAGGTGTGGATTGGTGAGAAGATGCCATCTTAGATGAGCTTTTTCATGAAACACCTGTTTAGATCTGCATGGTGAGAAGACACCATCTTGGAGGCGTTTTCCAACTTTGAAACTAGATTGCAACTGGGGTGAAATAACTGGACACTTGTGACTTCAGTGACTCTTGGTTCTTTCCTTGTTTATAAATAAACCTTGTTATTGTTGACTTAAGTTGTCTTGGAATTGTGCTCGCAGGTGGAAGAAGCCAGCGTATTGGGTTTAACTGTTGGCTGCTCTCCTTACTAGTTTTGGTACCAGTTTGCACCCGGTTTCAAAATCATGTGGCATTTTTCTTTTTCTTTTGAATTTAGTTCATTTAGTATAGTCCCCTCAAGCTCCATTCTTGTTGTCACATAGACTACTACTCAGCTAGTGAAAAAGAAAAATGAAAACCAAAGAATTTTCTCACACTAGGTAATGTGTATACAACCAAGTCTAGTCCCACAACACCGCAGAATCTTCACTCTGCCTGTCTTTTCACTCCTCTGCAGGAAGCATGAATTTCTTTAAAACATAACAAATTTGTTTCCAGGTCAGGGCTTCTGCTACCCTCCCCTCTCTGGAATATTCTTCTCTGTGATTTCTGCCTGTCTCACTCCCTCTCCTCACTAAAGGTCTTGAATCAATTTGATCTTGAAGAAAATTTTTCTGACTGACATTTAAAATGGCTCTCTCTCTTAACCCTTCTCTCAGTCCTGTGTCATAACTTTGTCCTATTACCTGATCAACTTTTCCTCTTTTCTTCTGTAAAATATCCTGATGTAGGGTTGTACATCACATTTCACCCCCAACACACCGAATGCAAGATCTCCAAGGTCAAGTGTATGTTCTCATTCAAGGCTTTACCCCCATATCTGATGAATACTTGTTGAATAAATGAATGAGAAGCAGAAGCATTAGTTTAGAGGAATTAAGGGATGACATCAAGGAAGATGAGAGAAACTTAAACTGAACCAAAGACAAGAAGACAGCTTGGTACTGGCAAAAATACCTTTTTTTTTAAGTTTAACCAACTCATGAAAAGTAATATTTAGCAATAAGTATGTGATTTTTTAAAAGGCTAGTTCTAACTCAATTCTGACTAGGTAGTCTAAGATGTAAGAAGTAAAGATTAATATAAATGATAGCTTACCTTTTTACTTGTCTTTCTATTTCATCTTTTTGAGAAATTTTTCAGGGATAATATAATATATTTGATGTTAATAAAACCTAGTAGCCCTCATTCTTTTATATGATGAAAGAGTTGATTAATCCCGGAAAAAAA
The DNA here is from genome assembly GCA_004024945.1 of Uropsilus gracilis. Taxonomy (NCBI): domain Eukaryota; kingdom Metazoa; phylum Chordata; class Mammalia; order Eulipotyphla; family Talpidae; genus Uropsilus; species Uropsilus gracilis. The sequence goes on from PVHY01006627.1 coordinate 49,008, forward strand.
AATCAAAGATTTTAAAGGCATGAAAAGAAACATACTCCCAGGGTTTGGTGGATTAATCTGGGATCTTAAAATTAAAAGTTCTAAGTGTACTACATTTTAAGGCAAAAAATGTCCATTTTTACATATTATCTATAGGTTATTTGCTTAGGTAGACTACAACAATCAACCTTAATCTCAGTACATTTCTAGGTTACAGTTTATGTTATTCATTTAAATGGAAATGGATGGTATCATTATTTTTTTGCCATGGGAGAAAATGTGTATGATTATGGCAAGTTACAAGGGGCAGATCACAATTAAAATAACAGAATGAAGTATATTTCCCCCGTTTGGTTGGGGATACTGTAATCAGATCATTCATACACAGTATTAGGTCATATGAGCAAACTTAATTTAAAGATTACAGAAATAAGGCCAGATCTGTTTTTAGTAAGTGCACAAAAACACTGAAACAAATGCTGCTAAAAGGATTTGATAAATTAATTAAAGCCGATTTAAGGATTACAAAACCTCAAGACTGCTGAAGTTCACAAACACCTTAAAACAAAAATATAAGCTAACTTTTAAAACCTTGGTAATAACAGTTTTCAGCATGGTTTTGATCAAAATATCACTTTTTCTTCTTCAATTAAATAATCAAAATTAGAAATTGATTCCCTGTAAGCCATACTGCCTTTAATGTGTGCTTAATGTAATCTGCATTTTATCTTCAGATTTTATAGAACAGCATCCAAAGGTGAACTTATAACTTAATTTTCTGTACAGAAACAATGTGGAATTAGATCTTTAGAGTTAAGACTCAGCAATTTGCCTTCATAGGGGCAACCAGACATGCACCAACAGAGAGAGTATAGCATGTGGCAATCAGCTATTGACCAAGGTAATTAACTATTTGTGTCTCAGTATCTTCACATATATGTATATATGATAGGCCAGATATAATCTTAACTCTATGATATTGTCACTAAATTTGAACAATTTATGGCTCAGATATATATCTACATATATATGTAGATATCTCCATATATTTATAGAAACAGAGATATATAGATATGTAGAAATATGGATCAATATAGATCTATCTATAGATAGATATCTGTATCTATATCTATCTATAGATATCTATATCTATAGATATCTGTATCTATCTATAGATACAGATATCTATATCTACCTATATATAGATATTATAGATATAGATAGATATAGATTATAGATATCTATATCTATAGATATATATCTATAGGTGTATATATATATATATTTCTGAGCCATAAATTGTTTAAATTTAATGACAATATCATAAAGAGTTAAGATTATATCTGGCCAATCATAGAAAGTGTTCTTAGTGTCAGCTGAAAGAAATGACAGATATAAAAATAATAGATCAATTATAAAATTTGGGATTTTAGTTTCATCATTAGGAAGAGTTGCTCTCTGGTAAAGCTATTGTAGGTTCAAATGTTGACTTTGTCAGTCACTAACTATGTAACCTGGAGCAGAACAATTTATCTCTTGTGTTCCTTGAGGAATGTGGAGCACATTCAATTTCAAAAAATAATAGTAAGAGCAGTAGAAGCATCACCATTCTCACCAAATAATCAGAAGGAACTCGTCAGCACCATCAACTGTTTATAATAGGCCATAGGAAATGTCTAATCCTTATCTCCTTAAGCTCACCTTTCATTTCCTTTAATCACATACACATAGGACTTAGTCAAATGCACCTGAAAACAAGACTATAGAGAATTGGTCTTCCTGAAAAAAGTAAACAATTACTGGGAATTACTAAAGATAAATAGAGTGAACTATCACAGGTGTACTCTCACAAGAAGAGGCTCAGAAAGTCTGGGAGAAGAAAAATTGTAAAGACATAGGACATGGTGGGTAGGATGGTTTGTAGTTAGACTTTTGTTGTCTGTGCTTTGATGATGAAGTACAAAATACACTGTATCGATTTATCTGCAACACACAAACAATTGGTTTATAATGCAATTCATTTAAAGATAAGAACTTCATGAGAAGTTCTATTTAACTACTCAATTCAACGAAAATTCTAAAACAAATTTTTCTGCTCATTCCACCACAGTCATGCATGTAAATGCATATCTATATATGCACTAGGGTTACATGTCAAATATAGGAAGCACATACATTTATATCTTAAATTGATGTGTGTCAGTGAGAAATTTAATGTCAAGTTTCTTAAAATCATTCCATGGTATAGCAGGATTTCTGACCTATAGCATTCTGAAAATCAAAATACGGTCTTTAAAAACAGTAGTACTACAAATGCCTCTGCCAAAACATCAGTGTTGTGCTACACACCCATAGGGAAATAGTTGGACCAGCTTTATATTGCTGTACTAATCCACTGAATCCACTCATAATTGTTAAATAAACAACTTAGCTTTACATTAGACACTGGAGATGGGGGGAAAGATTAGAAACTTGGAACGATTCAAAAAGTATTTTTCAAGATTATTGCAACAGAAGGAATCAGAGCTAACGGGAAAATAGAACACACTGGACCCATTTGACTTAAAAAATTATGCAATTACAGGAACTGGTTAAAACACAGCTTTATATGTAAGTTTTCCTTCCACAGTAGTTGGCACATGAACTTGCACTTACAATATCCTCAGAAGTACTGGGGAAGATGCTATGTCAAGGTTTGCGGTGTCTTGCAACAACACAAATCCACTTTAAGAATTACACAGAATCTGTTCGGATGGATTTCCATATGAGAAAAAAGGCAAACATCCAAATAGACATGGAAGCTCATCCTCACCATCTGAATTTGGGGTCTCCCCCAAATAACAGCAGAGCATTAAGAAAATAATTCTCAGCCATGGTTCATTGTAAGTTTGCTAAGTCAATGGAGACGCAACTCCCCAAGCTGCTGATGGTTGACTCTGGACCACCAAAGAACTGGTTTCCATCTATGTGCACCCCATGTATGCATCATTGACAACACATTAGTCAGGAAAGTCAGCTGCTGATCTCTTCCTGTTCGAAGCTTGTCCATCTACCCCAACCTCCAAATCTCACACAATGAAGACTCAACTCTCCATTTTGGTTTTTATGACCCCTTCCCAGCTCAACCCTGTTTCCTATTACTCCTCACAGTCACTCTAGACCCAATTGTCTTTCAACCATCCCTGTTCCTTCTTAATTACTTTATTTCTTACTGGATCTCTTGTATGAATGAAGTAGCAGAGTTTCACATATTTGTTAAAAGTTTGACAATATAGGATTGTTCCCCTTCGGTTTGGTCACCATAGCTCTCCCCGTGCCAAAGGGCCCATCATCCTCCACCGAAGTCCTCTGTGCTCTACCTCCCTCTCCTTCCCAGTCCTCCAACACCATGTTCTCACCCCACTCCTTATCCCCACCTTCTTGATGCCCCAGATCAATGGTCAGTTCTTTCTTAAGAACCTTCGCATCTAGTTTCCTCTGCCTCAAATGACTTGTTCTGCACGAGCCTCCTTCACATTCCAGTTACCCGTTGCTTGTTTTGTAACCCTGTCCTGTCTCCCCTTAAAGTGTTGTCAATAACAAGATTCTAAGGCTGATGCACTAAGCTCTCCTCACATGTCAGGAAATGCCCTTTCCTTGGAAGGAGGGACAGGGTGGTGGTTAAAGGTAGAGGTTTCTCAGCACCATAGAACAAACATTGGAACAGAGGAGACAGCTAACATGAGTGAGGAGGCATGAATCCCAGGGATCACATGTGTCTGGAGAAAAGGAGCCAGTCACCTCCACAATAGAAAGGGCCACAATAAAGGAGCCAGAAGAGCAGTGCCATGCAACCAACCAGCAAGAGGTTCCAGATATGTTCGGACTAGCTACCTGCCACAGAGTTACCCCTGGAAATCTAAGCAGCAAGGACTGCGACGTCCCAGGATCGCAGGTCCCCAGGAAAAGGACACTGCACCAGAAAAGGAAGATAACAATGGGGCCAAGCACTGACCAATGACTTGCAGAGAAAAGGGAGTCAGAGTAACTGAAGGGAGGGAGAAGAGGGAAAGGGAGGGGGAGAGGAGAGAAAGAGAGGGGGAGGAAGGGAAAGGAGGATGGGCCATAACTACAGAGATGTGGCTGAGGTTGTCTGAAGACAGTAAGTCATATTTGTTAAAAAGAGGCTTCTATCATACTAGGCCCTCAAAGAATTGTTGAGTGCAAGTGACTGCAAGGATATTACCTTTTCCCCCAGCCAAGTCCTCACTCACTGTTCAAGACGATGCTCCAGATTCACTGGTCCCAAAACTCTCTGTCCTGAAGGACTCCGAAACCTTCCAGGATTTGTTTAATGCTTTGGACTACAAGGATCAAAGTCTTTCATGTCGACACCACCTCTAATCTTGAAGGTGACCCAAGGGCATCTGCTTATTGGATGGGGAAGGTGTGGGAGGAGCTTAGATATGCATCAGAGCAGAGGTGTTCACACCTGTGCATGTGAGATCTCTCATAGCTGGGACAGAGCTGAGGGTGGGAAGAGACAAGCAAGTCACAAGCCGGAGCCCAGTCTCAGCCCCTGACATCACTGTCTACCTCAGACCTTGCAGTAATTCAAAAATTTAAGTTCAAACTAGCACTTCCAGATCATCATGAAGGTCAATTTCAAATGAGAAAATAGAATAAACTTTATGTAATGTGATATAAGCTTGATTTATAATTTCTTGATATTTAGCCATGTATTCCATGGGCCCACCTGCATGCATGTATCACACACCTTTTTAATATCAGGGGCAGGAATGGGGGCAGAGCTATACCGGCAGTTCAAACTTGTCATTTCCCCCTTCTTAAAAGAAGGAGCTTACTAAGACTGAGAGACAGTCTTGGCGTTGGTAGGAAAAGAGCTGAATAGATTTGTATACTCCTCTGTGGTAGATTTAATCAGTGCAGACAGCCTTATTCACAGGTCAGTAATCACCAAGCAATGATCATCATAACTTTGAGCATGACAGCTACCGTATTTATTAGAAGATGGATGTCTCTGATGCTGTGCTTTTACCTAACAAGATCCATGTGCCGAAAAGGAGAAGGTGAGTAATAGGTCAAAAAAACAATCACTTGTCAAGGTTCAGGTTACTAAAAAGAAAGCATGTTTTGATTCTGGAGCCTAGGGAAAGTTCTCACTTTATCATCAGTAGAAATGCTTATTAGCCAGGTTACAATTTCAGATATTCATGACTGAAAAGCTTGGTAAGTAGAGGGTGCAGCTGGGTCCCCATACCAACAAGGAAAAGCCATTTGCCAGTTAAACATGGACCACATTGTCTTAAAGCCCTCTTATCAGAAATGTGCAAGTAGAAAAAGAAAGTGGGGAGATCTCAAAATCCCACCTCTGCTCAGCAAAGCAAATGCAATCAGTTTGGTCCATGTTAGAAGGAGGATGAACATTATGCTTTATAATAAATGTGAGGGGTGCTTTTTGTTATGTAAAAAAAGAAAAAAAAAGGAAAAGGAACTGTGGGACCTTGTAGGAAAGGAAACTATGTGTGAATCCAATCTGCCCCAAAATCAATTTCACACGGCCATAATTCAAGGAAATGGGGTGGTGTGTATGACGCGGACATTCATTTTGCTTTTTAAATTTTGAACTTTCTTCTTGGCTACTACAATATTTTTAAAAACAGCTTGGATTTTTTTTTTCCCGGTCATCTCTAAAAGCACTTTTGCTAGACATGGGAATCTGAAAGCCAGGCTCACGTTGAGTCATTACTATTGTTCCCTTTAACTTTTCTCACCATCTCATCTTGCATCATTTCCCTTTACACAAGAATAAAAAACAGTAATGAAGAAAAAAGTCAATGTTATAAAACAGATACCGAACATATACTATGGAATACACTAAGATAGATTCAGATTGGTTTTCCGCTAGCACTCACTTTGAAATTGATAGTACTTTGAAATATACATCCAATGTCATTCCATATCATTCATAATAACAGTAAATTTTCATTTCTCTTTTCCCACTTGCAGGGCTAAGGAAAGGTTATAAATTTTTTTCTTATTTCTAATGTTTGAGTATATCCTTGAGTCTTTTCGTATAACTACTATGGAGACATTGTTTTAATACATTTTAAATACAGTGGCAGTGATAGTATTCAATACATTTCTAAAAGTCCAGAACTTGAAGAGATGGCAAATTCCTTGCTTGACTCCACAAGTGCTGACAGCTACAACTTTTAAGAAAAATCAATGAACAAACAATGATACACTGGTTAAGCTTTTAAATATAAACATCAATATTTTAATGGCACCCTTTGAGAGAAATCCAGAAAAGATGTGGTACCTTGATTATGATGGAAAAGAGGGAAAAGTAATACTTTTAAATGATCAGATCAAAATATCTCTAACAGAAGGATGATGCCATGATGGTTGTCGACAGAAGCTATGTCAGGGAGGTAGAGTTGTGTACCCTTTTTAGTACCTGTGACATAGTTCATTGGTGATGCTAGATGATTTGTTTTGTTTTGAGACACTTCATTTTCATTGCTATTATTCTTTTTTATTATATATATATATTTTACATCATTGTAGACCCCCTAGTTCTCCATCAATTGCTGACCATTACCTTAATCCCTTGTATTCATTCCTTTCCCATTTTTCACCTACTCCCCCCCACACACTTTGCTGCATGCTTCAATTCTATAGTCTGCTGGCTAGTTTTGACTTTTTCTTGACCTTCTGTTTGGTTTTTCTATATTCCACATGTGAGTAAACCCATCTGGTACTTAGCTTTTTTCCTTCTAACTAATTTTGGCTAGCATCATCCCTTCCAGTTTCATCCATGTTGCTACAAATGGCTTGAGGTTTTCTTTTTGATTGCTGTGTAATATTCCATTGTATACATATACCACATTTAGATCTACTCATCTACTTGGGGGCATTTGGGTTGTTTCAGATCTTAACTGTTGTAATGTTGCTGCAATAAACATAGGATTGCAAGTTTCATTTCAAATTGGTGCTTTTTAAAAACAAATTCAGAAAGTTTTTATAAAGAATTACATAGAACTTGAGGCTGGAATGGTCTTTGCAGACCAGGAACCTGATCTTCTCATTTGAAAGAGAAGGAAACTGAGGTCCAAAGTTTTCAGCAGCTTCACCAGCATCACCTCCAAAGATGGCATCTCACATGAAACTTCAGGATTTTGGGGTCCAAACACAAGTCCTACTATATTCTACTCGTCTTCGCGGTTAAGAACATCTTAAGTATCCAGGTTTAAACAATAAAATCTTAGAATTAATACCTTTATCAGTGATGCTAAGCAGATTCACTCTCTTGAGAGTTTATAACAATCAGCATTAAATGTCATCATTGTGGTCCTTATGGCTCTCCAGTGTGGAGTGATTCCACCCTGTCAATTTGCCAGTCTTCTAGACACAACAAAATCTTTTAAACTTTCTGAGATTTGATCTTATAGTGTCCAAAATGAAGATAAAAGTCACCTGACTGGTGCACTTTCCTGAAAATTAAAACAACGTGACAGGCAGAAAAAGAGCAAGCATAGTGCCGGTCCCTCGGGAGACACTCAAATATAAAACCCAAGAGGCGGGTAGAATACCTGACCTTTATGATACCTGTTTGGGGTACGATGTAAACTTTGTAAAAATAAATAATGAGCTGTGGAATAATTCAGCATTGCTTGTTACGTAAGTGTATATATTCACTAGTGAGGTAGAGAAAAAAGATGCCAACCCAGACTGAAGAAATTCTGAAGAACAAGTTACCGAATTACTGTGCAGAAAGGGGCTGACTTTGTGTGGAAGATGGGGTGCCAAAGGAGTGGCGGCTAGTGGAGTTGACACAGCAAGAGGGTCTGGACAGGAGAGAGAAGAGGCGAGGAAGGCACTACCACTCTGGAGGTTTACGATGATCTAAGGGCTGGGGAAACAGCGCCCACCCTGCAGAGCCATCCATGGAACTGCATAAACAAACAGAAGTCTTGTGGTATTTTGACACAACGGACTACTACTCAGGGGTAAAAATGGCAAACTCCTGTCATTTGCAGCAACCTGGATAGAGCTGGAAGGAATGATGTTAGTGAAACTAGTCAGAAAGGAAAGATAAATACTGGATGGTCTCACTTATAGGTGGGATTTAGAGAAACCAAACAAATTGACAAGAGAAAGTAAAAACTAGTAAGCTGATAACAGAACTGAAGCATACAGGGAAGAGGAGGAAGGGAAGGAGGGAGGGAGGGTGAAGTCAGGGGAGGTGTGAGCACAAGGGATCATGGAGACAGTTCATGTGTGATATGGTGGCGGGAGAACTTTGGGGTACACAACATGTAATCTATATATAATCAATTAAAAAATGAAAAAAAAAAAGAAGTCACTTAAAGACCTTGAGTTTTAACCTGCATGGTGTGGATTTGATACATAGAAGGGTATAAGACTACAAAGCAAAGGAAATAATGAGGGGAAATCAGTGATTTATAAACAAGTCATCTGATAAGCTTCTGACAGATTGTGATAGGAAAAAAAAATCTCTAAGGAGGTAGCAAGGATAAAGGTGATTTCAAAAATTCCCAGCTGAGGTGGTATCAGCCTGAAATAGGAGGTAGCAAGGAGTCAGCTTCTGGCCAAAACCTACATCTTATCGTTCAAGTTCATCCACAGGCAATTAAGGTGGGCTTCCTCCAGGAAGTCCTCCAGGAATAACATCTCCAGGCTCCGTCAGGCAGGACCCTGGAGCCTTGGTGGAGTGTGCGTCAAGGACAGAAGGTCCCTGGCCATCCTGACTCCTCCCTCATCGAGACGCCAAGCCCAGGCCTCTGCATTCAAGGATCTCCACATCCAGGGATTTCCACTGTGTTCTTCTGTAGGCAAACACCCCACACGGGATGAAACTTGACACTTTTTTCTAGTCTGCCTCAGTTTCCCATCCTGTTGCAAGGTTAGCTAGCTGCCTCTCTAGCTGCCCTCTCTGGCTACCCTTCATCTCAGCCCAACTCCGGAATCTGCAAGATGGCGGAACCCTTGTTCCCACTGAAAACTTCTTCCCACCAGTCTGCCAGGAGACAGCTCACCTTCACTCATCTGTGCTATGGGGCGAGCATGGAGGGGGTGGGGGCTTTTCCCTCCATCTCCGACCTCCGGAAGTGATTAAAGGCTTGACTATCACCTTCCTGTTGGCTTGTTGTCTTAATTGGCTCCTCCAACACCTGTCAGCTCTGCTCGCCAGCTCAGCTCAGCTCCTGGCAGGTGGCTGAGAGAATTTTAAAAAGGTTGCAGCTTACAAGAGACCTTCTTTGATTGCCATTCTTGTTTTAAACGAATCTCCACCTTTTTTTTTTTGAAGGAAGTTGACTTTCCAATACTGTATGGGTTTCAGGTGAAGCGTTTCTCACTTCAGCAAATGTCTGCTACATTCTCAGTCACCAGAAACATAAACTGTATTTGCAAAGCACTTGGAGAAAGTGTATTAATATTTAATAACTAGTTTCAAGTTCTTCAAAACAAGGATCACTGCAGTGTTTCGATGTCAAATTCATCGACTGTACTGAAAACTCGTAGTTCGTGGGGTAGACTAATTTGAACAAAACTTTCATGTCACTCGCGTTTGTAACATAAACTCAAGAGTCAAGAGATCTCTAAATTGTTGCATTTCAAAAACACTGCTGAAAAATAATGAACTCTGGGGCTCTGACGTCTCATACAGTCATGACAATGACTGAATACCTGACATCTCTTTAAAGGTAGGATGTGGGGGAATAAGGAGAGGATTTATTTACCTCCATGGTACCAATCTCCGACATTGAATATTCAAGCTCGTGTAAAAAGCCTGTTTGTTCTGCAGATCATCGATAGGAGGATAACTATTTAGACTTCTAATGGGAAAATTGCTGCATAGCAACTGCAAGAGAAGCTCATCAATCAATGTTTCTCAAATGCTAGCTGCTCCTTCGTACAACCTCCTCCCAAGAAACACAGTTCTCCCTCTTCTGGCCCACCCTGCAATTTTTATCAGATTCCTGGAGCTAAGTTACTCTTTCTCTTGTTCCTTTATCATCTGCTTACTTTCCCACCTAAAAGTTAGACAACTGAGAACTTGGCCACTTAAATAACTAAGGACTCAGTCACTTCTAAAGTGGACAAGGTGTGGATAAATGAGGAACAAGGAAACTGCTCGCTAGTTACCTTGTAAATTCGATGTCTGCATTAATAATGTAACAGAAGATTATAGGAGTCCACCAGGAAAAGGTCTAGTATAAAAGAGTTTTAAGGTGTGTTCTAGATAATACTGTTGTGTTGTCGAACTCTTTTTTTCTTCTCAGGTGTGCTACACTATTTTTCCTAAAGTTATTAGTGGATAGGTATGGGACTTTTCTTTTTCCTTTGATCACTTTGGTATAATTCTGACCTTGATTTTTCCATAAAGGATACACTATTTTTGTGCAGAACTGAAAACTGACCTTTTTGCATTGAACTGCTGCATAAACGATATCAAAGATCAAAAAATTCACAATAAAAAGTGAGGTGGAACTTGGCAAATTCTTGTTTTCTGGGCAAACAGCCTAAGAACCCTGAGAATATAGGTGAAGGGCACATGGAGAGGGGCACGAGGGGGCGCTGAAGTCCCTGGGAGTGCACCAGTGCATCTTCCCTCCATCAGAAAAGCTACCTGATAGATGCATCAGTGCCCATATTGCAATACAGCATTCAGCCCACCTCTGCCAACAAGCTAACTTGAAGTCTAAGAGTCACAAAAGACTCACAGAGAGATGGTTAGTTATACCATAATAAGCCCAGGATTTACTGAAGAAGAAAAACCGACAATATTACTCCATTTGGTGGTCAAGCTCTTTGAAGAAAAACACCTACTCCCTCTGAACAAGAGAAAGTGGATTTAAAAAACAAGGATAGTTTGAGAACCATGTAAGGATGGACTTTAGCATTTGTTATATTTTCTTTAAAGAATAACCTTCACTTTTAGAAACTGAAGCAAACTTCATTGTGTATATATTGAACTTGCCTTACTTAGCTTTTACAAGATCCACCCTGGCCAGACAGGAAGATGATTTGTTCTTGCAGCAGGAATGATGAAGAAGCACACATCTGTACAAAAATAAACCACAAACCACACATGACATTTTTTCATTCTAAACTATTGAGGAAATCCTAACCTATTGACATCAAAGAATGATTTTCTTCTCGCATGCAAGTGCAAATCATCTTACCACACATGCAAATTTAAATTCCCTACATGTCTTCCCTGTTTTCTCATTTACTTCCCAGTTATACATTTTGGAAACTGAGATGGAGATTTTTTTTTAATTAAATGAGAAAATAAAAATTCATCATGGCTTGAGTACAAAATGCCTCAACTCCCTAATAGACTAATGGGAGGATTATTATTGTTACAGTTCAACAAACATGTCACGTTGACATAACTAAAGGTGATTTCTCTTCAGCTGGTCTCTAGCAGGTGAGACTAAACATTGAGCAACTGAAGAGAATGACTGACATCTGCTGGATTTCATGAGAAATGGAAAGAAAATAATGTCAAGTATTTAAATGCTTACAGCTCACCTTTACAGAACCAACGTTGGTATAAATCATCAAGATGAAAAGCATCCTGTATACATATATGTGGGTATGTGTGTGTATATATATGTATATATATATATATAAGTATGCAATCAATAAAAAACTTAATAAAAAAAAAAAAGCATCCTGGAGTTGAAGGGTAGGAACCGCAGTGTGTGGTTGTGTGCTGTTGTGTTCTCAGAGTCGGTCAAGCTAACATCAGTCCCAGGGCAGTTACACACCCTAAATACACACTGTATTTCTGATACCTGCGACTTTCTACCTCTCATTCCTGATTTCTGTGACCTGTGGGTTTCCATCAACTTGGCTCTGGCTCGTGCTTTGCAAGAAATCAAATAGGTTTTGCAAAGGAGAAAACTATTGACAGCCTATCATGTTATTTCATTTAGATGGTGCTTCACAAAATGGGTATTTAAAAAAAAATTTTACCATGATTCTACCTGATTTTTTAATTAATTTATTTTTATTGTTTATATATTTACCTGATTAATTAATTTTATTTTTATTGTTTACATATTTACATTTTAAGTATATATATTTACATTGTTGTATTCCCCAGGGCTCTCCCACTACCACATCCCCTGTGAACCATCATCTTGATCTTTTGTGCTCACCCCTTCCCTGTCCCCCGCCACCCCCAGCTGTTTGCTTTTGTTCTGTTGTCAGCTTGCTAGTTTTGGCTTTTTCTTGACCTTTTCTTTGTTGTCCCTATATTCTACCTACAAGTGAGACCATCCTATTTTTGTCTTTTTCCTTCTGGCTTATTATTGTTAGTATTCCTTCTAGGTAAGACCATCCACATTATCACAAATGCATCCAATTTGACTTTTTGATGGCTGAATAATATTCCACAGTGTAAATATAGCACACCTTTGTCCTCCAGTTCTCAGTCTCAGGAATATGTTCTCTTTAATTCCATGTTAGAGACAAGCTGAGGGTGAGGGCAGCATGCTGGGTTGCCCACCATGACCCAGGCTGTAAGGGGGGAAGCACAGAGGCAGGTCTTCCACTTGACACTAGGACCTGCATTCTCCATCCAGCCAATTCTCCAGACATGGGATGTCTCCACCGTGGAATGCCAGTACCCTTTCCTGCTATCTTTTAACTCCACAACTTTTATTAATGATGAGGGGTTTGTCCACCAGCACTGTTTGGAGTCCCTGACGCTCCTCATCACCTGGCCCGGCTTCCACACACACTTCAGCAGGTGCTTGGTAAAGATGTGCAGAATAAGAAGATTGCTCTCACTGAGGGCTCGGATGACCCATCTCCCTCTCTAAGTCTCAGTTTAAAATGTCACCTGTATCCTCCATTTCTTTATCTGTACACAGTGGAGGTGGACGAGGGAATTCTCTTCCAGCCATACAGTCACAACAAAGGAAAAGGGACTGTTGGGCTTGTTATTCCTCTGCAATAACTCACTCAAAGAATCAGAATAGTTGTAATTCCTTGTACTCATGGTTCGCTACTGGAAAGAAGTGTTAGTGACTTGTTAGTTTTTGTTTTTGTTTGAATGCTTCGTGGCTAGGGAAGTGCAAATATGTGCTCAAAGTCTGTCTAGTTTTCCACACAAACATACCTACTTGAGAGATTTTCTCACCTGAAAAAATTTTGCTGCTCTACATCCAGTGCTCTAAAAGGAAATCTTTACTTCACTTGAAAAGGAAGATAATGATGATCAAAACTTAAAAGGTGTAAATAATGATCCAAGAGTATATCTTATAATAAAAATGTTTCTATGAATTAGAATTAAATTGTCAGATACCTAACAGTGTCAAATTTTCAGAAGGTCCAGACTTTGATTTTTCAACTTCCAAGAAAGAAAAAAAATTGTCTGAGGAGTTAAAAAATATTAATAAATTCCATTAACATTTGAAAGTAACGAAATATAAATTTTTCGATATATAGTCAAATTGTATAAAAATAAAAATTCAGCAGGGTGCATCTTGGACTCGATAGCACCATCTAGTGGAAATAAACCAGAACTACTAGTTTTCTTATACAGGTACAGCAATTTCTGTATAGTGATAACTAATCCAGTGATGGAAAGACAAGTGAGAACCTCTCTACAATAAGTACTTCTTTGAAGGAAAAATACTATTTTTGAGAGCTATTTAAGTTCACTTATACAATTCACTGGAAGATTTAACTGAGCACCATAAAAAACATAACTGAATTAATTCTTAACCAAGCTCACATCACTCAAGAAGTTGTCTCTGTATACATCACTCATTTTTTCATTTATTATCAACCAGAGCTTTTTCTCTATTTCTGCTGCTAAGTATCCTGAGCAATTTTGTGCTCAGCTTCATTTCCCTGGATGTCTAACTTACAGCAAATGTATTTCTCTTTCTGTTCTATCACTGTTGCTTCTTGGACTACCCAGGCTCCTTTTTTCATGCTGCACTCACTTGCATGGCTCCATTCTTGCTGCTGTATTAAAAAGCTATACCTTCTCATGAGATACCATCTTACACCAGTAAGAATGGCCCATATTTTAAAAAGCGCAACAACAAGAGCTGGCATGGACATGGAGAGAAAGAACACTCTTATACTGCTAGTGGGAGTGCAAACTGATCCAGCCACTATGGAAAGCTGTGTGGAGGAGGCTTAAAGTACTGAAAATGGAACTGCCATTCAATCCAGCAATCCCATTACTGGGAATCTACTTAAAGGACACAAAAACACTAATTCAAAAGGATACCTGTACTTGGATGTTTATTGCAGCATTATTTACAATAGCCAAGAAATGGAAACAACCCAAATGCCCCAAAGTAGATGACTGGATCAAAAATGTACACAATGGAATATTATTCATCAATCAAAAAAAGACAAACATGTCATTTGTAGCAACATGAATGGAACTAGAAGTAATCATGCTAGCAGAAATAAGCCAGAAAGGAAAAGATAAATAGTGGATGGTCTCACTTATATGAGGTTATAGGAAAATCAAACAAACAGAAAAGAAAAATTTAAAACTGTCAGCAGAACTGAAATATAGAGCAAGAGAGGGGGAGGGGAGAATTCGGGGGATGGAATGGGCACAAAATATTAAGATGGTGGAGCATGGGTGACAGGGTAGTGGTAGACCCCTAGAGGTGACAACGATGAAAGAAGGAAGGAAGAGGAAGGAAGGAAGGAAAGAAGGAAGGAAGGAAGGAAGGAAGGAAGGAAGGAAGGAAGGAAGGAAGGAAGGAAGGAAGGAAGGAAGGAAGGAAGGAAGGAAGGAAGGAAGGAAGGAAGGAAAGCTGTACCTTCCTGGGCAGGTTGTCCTGATGCTCTTGTCTAACCTGCTACTCCTAGCGATAAGAGCAAGTTAGTGGAGTTAAGTAACTCATCACCAGAAGAAATAATCCTTCCAGAGAGACTCATGTGTTGTTGACAGCAGCCACCATCCAGATAAAAAATAGAAGAGGCTTCTATTCTATTATAAAATGGAGAGATAGTTAATACCATGTCCTGTTCTCCATGTATGAATCATAAACAATTCTATTCAGAGACTGGAACCTGACTGATCTGCCATCTTTTTTTAATGTTTTTCTCACCTAAGAAACCCTAGAAGCCTGTGCTGACACTGAGTGTCTGGCAGCCAGAGTGATCAACTCTAAATACACCAGCTACCTTCTTGGATGTGGAGTTTGACTGAAAAATGGGTTTTTGTTATTCAGTCACTGAAAGTAAGTTCTGGATGGCTTGTATTTGCAGCACAGTTCCATCAGTCCTAATGGAAGCAAAGCATGAATTAAGCACAAAATAAATAAGTCAACTTATGAGTCCGGGTAATGGGGAAACAAATGCATCTAATAGGTAAGAACGTGAACTGTTCCTCACCATTCTGTTGCTTGATTCCCACTTTCCCCGAAGACATGCAGTGTCTCAGGTGACTCCTTGACCCAGCTGTTGAGTGAAGTTCTCAGAGCCGATGGGCATTTGACCTCTCTAAACACAACGTGAAGCAAGTATTACCCTTTTCTACCCAAAGGGGGGTTTGACGACCACGGAGGTCCCTTGTAATTATGAAAGTCATGATTCTCTGTCTAAGGTGGTAGGTAAATCTCTCCCATGTTAATGCTATGCCTCCAGGACAGAAGGAAAATTAAGTGGGTCCCAAGAGAAGGAAAAGGACTTGGTGATTATGAAACAGGGTGCTGGCATTCAAGCATTCAGTCTTGCCAGGGACTTTCTTTGAAATTATTCATTAATCCCCTTCTTCCTTCCTCCCACTGGCTCTGGCTCATAGCTCTACAAGGCCCCAAATCTAAGAGTAATCACTTACTGTAGCAGTTACCCAACTGTCTAGCTAGTCATGAAATATAAGGAAGTGAAGTAAAAAGGGAATGTTAGTTGAATAGCTATTACACGAGACAGTTGGACTGAAATGTAAATACATTAGCTCAATTATCATGTTGTGTGTATTCTTAAATGAAGGAGGTTTTGACAAAGAGTAATTAATGCAGGAGCAGTAAGTACAAAAGTTTGTGATATTTTTGATTATGTGACATAAGAGGAACATTTTCCAAAATCCGGACATTAACAAGAACATGAAAAATTCACTAGAGAATAAACATAACTAGAAAAAAAGCAGCAGATTGGCCAATCTCATCATAAGCAAATAAAAATGTAAAAACAGTGAATTTGCAACATTGGCAACTTTTAAGAATAATTTAATGTTGCCAAAGGTGAAAAGAAAGGAAGGTTCTCTCCCCATCCTCTCACCCCCTATACATTGTCAGGTGACATATGAGTAGCTACAAAATCTCTGGAAGTTAACTTGATATAATACATAATACCAAAATAAATGCTAAAATATTTTTAATCTTTTAGTCCAGCAATGCTGGTATTTAGCTTAGAGAAATGATAAACCAATGCATATCCTGATAGACCTGAATGTGCACTGATGTGTATTTAAGATCAGCATTTTAAAATCCTAAATTTTAGATGATGGAGTGGTTTATCTCTTGTTGGTAATCCATTGATGCTACATATGAAACTTTAATGATAAGTAGAATTTTCATGCTATCTGAAATACAGGTCAGAAAATAGTAGATGCAGAAAAATCCCATTTGTATTGGATTTACAGCACATAATTACATAAATGTTTAAACTTACATTTTGTATGACAAATATATGCACATGTTATAAATGTATGTGTGTGTCTAACCAAAGGATGAATTCTCCCTGCTCTTTGGCAACCAATTTTAGGAGAAAGAACCATCCATAACTATCCAGGGTCAACACTTAGCTACTGTTTTTCCAAGTTAAATGAGCTCTGTATCCTTTTTATTTCTGATCATAGCCTAGAACTCAAGAAAATTGATGTTACTCCTAAATAAATTCCCAAGTACCTGGAAGAGGCCCTATTTATCTCTTGAAACCACACTCTTAATCTCTCAATAACAGCGGGTTAGAGTAGCTAACATATGTACAAATGTGTAAAATGTGTCATATTTTATATATAAAACAATATAAAATCCTCTAGTTTAAGAATGACATTGCTGTCTGTATCATCACTTATAGCCATTAACTCAGACATACATCTCAACGTGCTGATATAATTTGTGACAGCAAAATAGGTGTAGTCTTCTCTTGTGTGTCAGTCTTGGCCAACCTCGTTTGAGGTTGTACATCTGATTGTAGAGTAGACATTAGAACTCTAATGAACACTAGCCACAAGGTAGTTTGGAAAATGTAATTTCATTTCTAGGCAGTCTGTGCCTGCAAGAAAGTTGAAAGAATGGGTGTTGATATGAAGAGAAGACTCCAGTTTTCTTCTCTGTCCAACTTGACAACTCAACATTCACATACACCATTCTTCCAACATTTACAGAGAAAATATAATCTCCTGCTAATGAGACCACACCTCCTAGACACAAAATATGCTCATGAAAAGACCCAAAATCTCATGAGCATTTGCAAATTCTCCCTCTAACCTAGTTCCATTTTAGCATTTTGTGAGATGAAGACCAAATGAGGAAAACCAGCCGGATGCAACACAAGGAGGAAAAAGAAAGATGGCAAATGCAACCCTAATCTTGCAAGGAAAATACTGGTGACCACTACAGTCCTCATTTCTGCAACAAATCATGAATCCTTTGCTGGTGTTTCTCATTTGCCCCCTCCACTACCCATTTGCTCCCAATTGGGTGGGGTTCTTTATCTGGTGGGGCAATCAGTGGTTTATAGTAAAGTCTTAGCTTGTCCAGCCTGTATTGAGTTCCTAGATTCCCTGGTTAATTTTTACCACAACTGAACCCACTGAACAAGACAAGAATAAGGAAGAGCCTGATCCCCCCCAGGGCAAGTCATTTTTCCTACTTTGCTTTTGCCACAATGCTCTTCAGTGAGTCATTTGGGGAGCATTTACCTGAGTCAATAACAGTCTCACATTCTGGGCCCATTCTTAACTCTCTCACTATATACTCTTTCGAGTGTACTTGCCCCCAAATCTCCCATTTTACTTCTTCTAATTGTTGACCAACCAACCAAGCAAATGCCCCACAAGTGTTGTAGACCCACATTCCTTGCAATGTCTCTGCAGGCAGAGGGGCTGTGTGGCGAGCTATGTAAACAAATTGGCCACTCAGGCTTCCTTCCCCAGCCTCCTGAAGGTCCCTTGAGTATTGGCCTCCCACAGCGTACGTTTCTCGCTGTAGGGTGAATGAGCTGATGAGGATCTTCCATTAGCCTCTATAACCAGCACCTGCAATATTGCACCCTTCCCATGATTTTATTGCTGGCCCAGTGGGTGTGTGCATATATGAGTAGGTTCATCTGGGCCCGGGATGAGAGGATAAAAGTGTGGTGTCACCCTGGGGGAGAGTGCATGGAGAGAATGCCAGAATGCTGGAGAAAGCCCAGAGAAAAAGCTTGCTGATTTCCTGGAGGGCTGAAGGGCTTGCCTGCCTCCCAGGCCCCCCCTGCCCAGCCTCCCCTGCTTGTATCTGTTTACCAGTCTCTGAGAGCACTAAAGACTGTAAAACCCACCAAGCACTAGAACATTCTTCTTTGACTACTAGAACCAAGATAGAATTTACCAGGACTGGGATGGTGGCAGTACAATGGGCATCAGGAACAAGATGGTTACACTATACTGGCTAATACCAGATGCGCTGGTGCCCAATTCACTGTTTTTCTTCTTCAGATGCCATGAGACATCACAGCCATGCTTGACAATGGGATGGATAGCAAGGAGCTGACTAGTTCAGGGCTTGTCTGATGCCTTACAATCCCTTCCACGTAATATTAAAGATGGGGACTGATTTAGGTTCAGCAACTCAGGACAAGACTTATTTTATGCTGAATGTCTTAGCTCTCATATTTACCTGGTATTCCAAGGCCTGATTGTAATGCAAGAATTATCAAAAATTACTATCTGCTTTCTGAAGAAAGTATTGCTCTGCTTCAAAATCCTAAAGGTAGTCACCAGAGACCAGAGACACCCCCCCCCATCCCCACCCTGGGCATCACATAGTGTTCCAATTAGACAGATGCTTGAGGAACTGCTGGAGTCGCTGGATTTTGGCAGAATCGCCTCCATAGCAAACTGGGGGAACTGAAGTTTTCTTTCATGCTGGCTGACATTTAAAGCTGCCCATCTTATGGGTTTATTCGGTCTATCGTGTGGGGCAGTGAACCAAAACATGGTCTATACTGGCCCCTAAACCCAACATCCAAGGTTGACTTCATGGTGGTTGTGGGCACCAGGGCCTGTCACTCATTATATAATAGCTTGAGTCACATTCCTGAACCCCTAACACTTCCTAGTGGGCACCTGAAATTCGTGGGAAAGTCTCCCCACCCCGAGGTGCACGTCTTTAATGTGCATGTCTCCTGTTCACAAAATTCTATCACTATGTCACCAAAGCACTAAATCAGTGTTATAGTTTATGGGATGGCAATATAACTAGGCTCCCTGCTGAGTAAATTATAGGAAAAAAAAAAACATCATTGATGCCTAGAGGCAAGATAGTAAAATTTTAGTTCAGTGTAAAACTAGGACTCTGGCATTCTCTGCTTATTGGGGGAGAACAAATGTGTTTGTCATATCAACAACTCATAATTTACTAGGGGTTGTTTTTGCTCTAGCAGAGACTGTTACACATAGACACTTGGTAGCATATTGGACTTGATACTAGAAGCTCTTGCTTTACTAGATCCTAGTAAAATAAAATAGATGCAAGTTGCAAGTTCAGTACATTTCTAGCTCTTAAAACAAACAAAAACAGAAAACTCCAAGAGGACGGAGAAAAAGACCAATGAATTAAAACCTAAATGTGAGCTGTAGCAAAACACAAGACTCAAGATTTTCCAAAAGGCACTAGTCCACAGAAAGTTAAAACCAAGAGACTGAGTCTTGGGTTCATGAAAGGTGAAGCAGAGAATGTGAACTCCATGTTAATACACAGTCCTTGAAAACACCTCATAAAGTTTCTGGTCAGAAGAGTAGTGTGAAGAGGCAAAAGCCTATGCCCATCCTTGCTGAGGAAAGTCTCGTCAGTATTTTACAGTTAAATCCGTACAGATGTGTGCTTAGCATTTCAAAGTCAAACCACCACTAACAAGAAATAAAGTATGAAAGTGAGCCGATGAAAATAGCCTCCATATAGTTGCCTTCATACTCAAAATAACACAGATCGGATCATTTGTAATTAATAAAAAGTTCTCAGGTTCTGGAGGTTGGAGGTCTGAGCTCCGGGTACAAGCGTGGCAGGTGAGGGGCAGTTTGGGGTCCTTGACTTTTCTCTGTATGCCCCTTGCCCAGCAGAAGGGTCTGGAGAA
Source organism: Uropsilus gracilis (assembly GCA_004024945.1). NCBI lineage: Eukaryota > Metazoa > Chordata > Mammalia > Eulipotyphla > Talpidae > Uropsilus > Uropsilus gracilis. Next base: position 69,348 of record PVHY01006627.1, read on the forward strand.
CTCTTGGTGCTCTTCCCTAGGGGCATTTGACCGCATTATTAGGGTGCTGCCCCCCCAATTGGGGCTACCCCGACCCCTGCCCCAGTAACACACTTCTGCTGCATTTCGACATAGGAAATTTTCAGCCTATAGTGAAGCTGGAACCCCAATATGGGCAGTATTGAAATGTAGGCATTTTATGAGCTGTGTCTGAAAAACACAGAAGTAAAAGCGGCCTCTGCAGGAAGGGTGCTTTTACTTTGTTGCAAATTCCAGGTGTGGACCTTGGAGGAGAGAATGTATCACCTAGATGGATGTGTAAAGGGAAATTGGAGCAGGCCGGTAAAGAGTAGGCTGAGTGACCAGGCTGGGCACGAGCCCCCTGGAAGAGTGAGCTGGTGGTAGCAAGGAGCCATGGTGGCCGGCAGAAGACTAGCTAGTGTGGAGAGTGTGGCCCCGCAGCAAGGTGGCATAGTGAGCTGGTGCCTGGAGATGGCCAGGGATTTGGAAAGCTGATTTGCGCATCAGCATGTGAAGAAGTTTGAAGCACCTTGGAGAAGTGGAGCAGCTCACAACACTAGAGAGGGAACAAAGAGTAGACGCCGGAGAAAGACTGGACTTTGCAAAGAGCCTGCCTCAGGTTTGGAGGGGCAAAGGGGCACCATCATGGGACTGAGAATGGCGACTGGGATACCTGCCACTTGTGGCTTTAGGGACTTTTTGTTTTCCCTATTATTCCCTTGTAAAAATGCATTTTGAGTGGCAACTGCTACGCGCAGGTGATGCGGACCTGTGGCTTTACTGGTTGGAAGTTTTTGCCCCAATTGGACCCGATTTCATAACCACCAGTGAGTGCTCCTTCATGCAAGGAACAGCTACTAGACAATGTCAGACAGGGAAACCTAACAGTGCATCAAGAAGAGGGTAAGTGCAGAAGGAACGCAAGGCAAGGTGGTTTGGAGTGGTAAAGAGGACGGCATGGCACCTGCGTGGGTTAAGTGTGCAGAAGACTAAAATGGTGCCTTCAGCACACACGGTCCACAGCGAGAGGCCTGGGATCTACGGTGGCCACTGTGGCTCCTCCAGGTGCCCATTCTACAGATGCCGTAAAAGGACAAACTTTGCGCACTTCCCTCCTCCAACATTAAGAAGCATATCCTTGAGATTTTGTTACATATGCAACTTAACATTTCAAGATTAACATTTTTAGTTCATGAACTAAAAATAAAATATATGTGAAAGAGCTCATGTCAGAATACAAGGAAAAAAATTGATCAAAATAGACCGTAAAATAAAAAGACCAGTGAAACGAGTTTTAAAAAATTGGTATTTATGATAACCACCAAGAGAGCTTCAGGTGAAATGTTAAAAATCAAGTTCTCTGCTTTTCAAGACACGAAGGACACAGAAAGGATGAAAGTTGAGGGGGAATTAAATATAAAGAAACAAACCTCTTCCTCTCAACCAGTTTCTAGTTCGGATTGCACAGAAAATGCCCTTTTCTTGTTAGCAGGTTATTTTTCAAATCTGATTTTCAATTTTTTTAAATATTGGTCATTTCGTTGGAAGGGCATTTACTGTCAATGTGCACCCAGATGTGTTAAGACTAACTGATATTTCTATGTATCCCTTTCTTAAAGATTCATAATTGTTTTGATTTTGATTTTTGAGCTTTTCCTCACTGTTGTGTTGTTTTCTACCACTCACCACTGTCAAACCCATTAAAAATTTTTTATACTTCGAGACCAAGTGAACCAATAAGTGCTTATTCTTTTCCCTGGTGTTTTTGCGCAGCTGCAAACTAGACCTTCCCCTTGACACTACTCTTAGCGTGAAACCTGTCTTCACCAGCTCGGTCACCAGAGGGCACCAGAACACCAACAATCAGCCAAGAGGCAGCCTTTGAAAGACCACCAGGTGGCCCACAGCTTTTCAGCACACACCTGGCCACAGGGAAGAAAGCCATTTCTTAAAGGAAAAGTATTAGGGCATCAAAGTGTAATGACTGCACAAGACCTGGAACCCTGGTGAAGGTGCTTTGTGAAATGGTTTCGCATTTTATTGTATAAAAAAAAAAAAAAAACCTATTTTGAGTTACTTCCCAATGTGAATTCAGATACTTTGAACTTAAAATATTCCACTAGTGTACTGAGCGCCCTGCCTTCTCACTAAACGCTCTTGCAGGAACATGCTGGCTGTCTTTCTCCTGTTAATCTGTAAAAGCTGCAGAGCCCAAGTCTTTCATCTTTATTGTGCGGTTTCAACCCCACCTCTAACAACAGATGTCAGCCGACCCTCAAGGACTTCAAGTGGCTAAGAGGACACAGAGCGGGCCGAGGTGAGCACTAGCAATTAAATGTTTGGGGAAACAAAAGCAGTGACTTGATCAGGTCTCCAGCTGCTATGCGTCCAGCTCAGTCCACATCCTGTTCGTGGCTTAACATTTAAGAAAAAAGGGAAAAAAAGACGTTTAGTGTCATGATCGGACTGTTCCTCTAGCAATCAACAGCATGGGTGCAAAATACACAAGACCCTTGCTTTTCCACTTTGCACAGGAAACAAACTAAGATGACCTGCAGGACAATGAGTCGCGAAGGCAGTCGAGTGCTTTGCCATCACGCATGGGGTGTCGTCCGAAACGCAGCTTCCGGGAGCAGCGAGGACCTGCCACGGCTGTGCTGCGTGCGACGCGTTCCCAGATCGGTGGCAACTTAAAGCTTCCGTGTCACTTCTCCGGCTCTCCGCTGCTGCCAAGCTTCATTTCCCGGCGCTAATTGAAAACTGCCACTGCCGCAGTTACGGCAGCTAATGGCACCACCACCACGGCCACCATGGTTTCACAACTTGGCAGCGCAGAGGTGTTTGTGTTGAACCATCCTGCCACCCATGCCATCGTCTGCGTTGAACCATCCCAGCCACGTCATCGACTGTCGTGGGCAAACGGCCGGTTGCTGATGCCCACTGCCATGCACGCATCAGGCTCACCAGTCTGCATAGGTTCTTTATTGGTTCTAGCAGTTACATGACATCCCAGGTAGGGCACAGCAAGGCCAGGCCCAGGAGCTGGGCAGGGGGCTGGGAGGCAGACGAGGTCCCGAGCCCCACCCCGGGAAATCTCGTGCTTTCTCTGGGCACGCTTGTGCTCTCTGCACCCCTGTGGCCTCTCTCCTAAGTCCAGGTGTGCCCACTTACACACGTGCACACCCACTAGCGCACAATTGTGGAGAAGATGCAATACCCCAGGTGCTGGTTATATACACAAATGCAGGCTTAACTCACTTACCCTCTAAGTGGCTTTTACCACCACAGGGGCCAGAGCTACTTACTAAAAGACATCCCACTCTCTGATTTCTCCTCAGGGCTAACTATGCAAGTGCACCAACAGCCGCCCCTGCCTGCGGGTGACTAATACACCAGGAGGTCATCTCCACGGAGGCTCACCTCGAGGCTGAGGCTCATGACGGCAAACTAAAGCCATCACACTGGAGACGAAGCGCGTGATACTGGGAAAGCTCAGCAGCCCCAGATCATTGCACATTAAGGGCTGAGCACTAAAACCAGCCTCATCAGGCCGCAGAGCCATATAAGCCCTGGAAGAGGGATCTTAAATAGTAAGCATTCCTGACTTCTGGTACTAGAAAAATGAACCCCAAAACTCCTAGCAAGAAAATACCCTTCTTTTTCTCTGTCCTTTGAGGTTGGATGTCTCATCAGATTTTTAGAACGAAAGCATCCTGGAGAGAATCAAAACACGTCTCTGAAAGACTGAAGGAAAAAGTTAAAGCACCAAAATGAAGCCAACGTGGATGAAAAGCTTG
>PVHY01006628.1:0-15234 GCA_004024945.1 Uropsilus gracilis
GTTTTGCTTTTTATAAAGGTAACTAAGCTTTAGTAATGTATGGGGAGAGCAGCATAGTGGCCTACTGGGCCTGCAGGATCCTTGGCCTCCTGGCTTCCTTGGGATGGAGAGATAAAGCGACATGCTACTTTGGGCCTTGTCCCATACAGGGGGGTGCACTCCCCTCTTTTTCATTCTCTCTCCAGTTAGTCCTCATAAAGAATGAGAAGAGGACAAATAATCCAACTATTGACAGAATAAGTGAGGGAGTGAATAAAGATCCTTGACACACATCCACACATATTTCCTGGGCAGGACACAAAGAAGAACATGCCATGCATACAGGTATGTCATGCAGACTTCTCACAGAATCACACCTGTGGCCTCTTCAGGAGCTAAAGCCAGAATCCCAGTTCACAGATGCCTTCTAAGAAAGCAATGCGCCCCTTCCTGCTTCACGGGAGAGGAAGGCCACAGAGACGTGGAATCAGCCCCACAGCAGAGCCACGAACCAAGGTAGAAGAGATGAGCTGCACTGGCCATCTGCAGACACCTGTCTCCACTGAGAAACTTCCCTACTGACATTGGCTGGGAGCAAGGCCCCCTAAGCCAAAGGTCTGAACTCTTAAGATGAAAAAGCAGCAAAATCGCACAGAGATCAGGTTGGAGGAGACAGCCAGCGATGAAGAAACATTGATAGATTCCAAGTGAGCAGACTGGCTGCCCATTGCATAGTTAAGACTGAAGACCAAAGCAGCATGTCTTGCACTGTCCTAGGAGCACAGACCCACACCCAGGAAAAGGACACAGTCACAGAAAAGGAAGACACTGATGGGCTAAACTTAGATCAACAAACAGTGAGGAGAGAGGAGTCTGAGTGACTGGGGTGGGGTGTGTCAGGGGGAGAGGGAAGGCTTTCCCAGGGGTACCAGCAACCATACAAAGTGACCACTGTTTCAGGAAATTAAAAAAAAAAAATTAAGCCAAAAAAATGTATGGGAAGTTCTTTAGTTAACCGAGTCTTCTTTTGCTCTGGTTTTTTTTTTTTTTCTTAATTTTGGTGGTTTTGTTTTTTTTACATGAACTATGAAATGTGATCTAATGGTTCTATCTATATAAAATTTAATGCAAAAACAGAATGAAATTTTAATCTCATAAAGAATAGCACTGTACTTGTCTATTACTTTCAATGACTGGTACTCACCTCTCAATCTAGTTCATTACTGTCCATAAGCCAAAGAACATGGCATTGTTCTAGGGTAATTGTTTAATGTATGGCCAAGGTTAGTTCAGAACAAGCATTTTATATTTATTTGAAAAATGACGTTTCTTCTCCAGTCTTACTGATAGCTTTAAATTTTCTATTACTTACAATAAATGTGTGGTGTTTGATGTATTTAGTTAAGGTTTTTTGGTCTTATTTATAGAATTAGGTTAAATTAAGTTATAGTAAAGACAAGTTTGTATCATCTAAATTGTGTTACTTGAAAGTGAAATAAAAATGAAGAAAGTCCACTGTGAGGAATAAATAGAATAAATTGTTATAAACAAAATGAAAACTAGAATTAAAAGAGAATGTAAGATAAAAGAAAATAAGAAATAAGAAAACTAGGGGAAAAGAATGAGAGATGATAGAACTTAAAACGGTCAAATGTTGTATGATTTTGAAAATATAAAGTAGAGAAAATCAGAAGAATTCAAAGTAGTGTGAATATGGTGTGAAAATAAAAGACAAGCAAGAAGGCACAATCCCTGGTCACCATTTAGAGCTAACCTTTTAAGTCATGATCTTTAGAAGTATTTGAAAGTCATGTGAAATTCTTGAATGATTCTTTTTATTTGGAAATCTTCAAATTGCACTTTCTTGTGTTATAGACTTCAAGAGGATCCTTCAAGAAGATGTGAGGTCATTCTGGACCTTGGATAAGACACAATTTCAGAAGACAACATTTCAGAGAAATTTCTGATTAAATTAAACACACTTCTTTTAGGTCTTCATCTTCTATTTTGATTTTTTTACTTAAAAATTCTATTTGGCCTCTTCTGTTAGGAGGAATCAAAGTTATATTACAATTCTTTCACCTCTGCTTAGGATTTTAATCTTTTGCCCCACTTATCAGTGTGGGGTATGAAAAGTGAGAAGTGAGGAGCATAGTAATCAGTCAGATTGGGATAATGCCCAAATTGATCAGAGGATCTGCACCTTATCTGCACCAGTGCTTCTCAGTGGAAAGCAGCTCTGAACTTGTCAACCAGACCACTGAATTGGAAACTGACTTAGTGGGAGCAAGGAGAGATGCATCAATATGTCAACAATGGTTGTGTGTGTGTTCATTTTGTGTTAACTTTTTCTTCTCATAATTCTATCTATGTGTCTTTTCCCATCACCTTGCTTCCCCTAGGGAGTTAAAATAACAATCAGTACAAAGCAGTTTAAGATGAGCCATGCGTATGTTAGTGGATTACACACCTGAATTAGGTCTAACTCATCTAGGGTTCCATTCTGTCATCTCAGAGAACAGAAAACATGAATCACAAGAGGAGTCAGCAATTTCTCTGAATTAAACCTGTGACTATCCCATGGAGATCAGAGAGATTCCCTTCTTCTGGGAAACAAGATACTGTCATGGTTAAGGGGGTAGTTTCTTTTTTTTTTTAATTGATTGCACCTATATATATATATTATTTTTAAAGCAAATTATTTATATATAGTTTCTAAAACTAGAATGCTTGAGTTTCAATTGCTCATCTGCTGACTGAGTTAAGCTACTTAAATTGTCTGCACTTTGGTTTTCTCACATGTAAAATGGGAAATACTGTATTGTCTACTCATGGGGTTGGGGAGGATCAACTGGATAAATATAGAAACAATATGTAAAAGTGCCTGTCACATAACAGCCATAATATATATATATATATACTCATATATATATATATATGAGTAATGATTGTATTACCAGTAGGGGTCTACAGTCTAATATTTCTGTGTTTGTTGAGCCTCTTCATTCCTATATCATCTCTAGTTGTGGTGAAAATATTTACATTGTGGACTAGCCACCTACAGCTCCTTTCACCAAGTATTCTTAATTTCAGTTCTTCTAGCAGTGAGATAAAGGGAGAAAGCTGACCTATGTTCTATTTCAGTATCCTTCAAAAAGGGAATTAGATAGAGGATTTATGAGAAGCATTTCAGTTTTGGGACATTCTAGAGACAAGGGAGTAAAAAATCTAGGTTAAGTTACATATCATTATCCTATATGTGTGTGTCCATTAAAATAAAAATTAAGTTACACATAAAATATAGAATGAAGAAGATTATTGAAGGGGTATTTATTTTAGAAACTGCCAAACAACAAGCAACAGTTGTAGAAATTTACCTAATATTTTTGTAAATTTCTTATATCTATTTTGATTATCCTGACCTAATTAGAGACTTATTGAGATTCAAAAGGCTCTGTCAAGCTATCTTTAATAATATTGGTCAAGAAGATTAATGTATGTTTGATTAATTATGTATTAATTAATGTATGCTTGATTTCCTATTCATAACAACCCTTTCATGAAATGAGATGATTATCGTGCTGGTCTTTATTTTGCCATGGTGTTGCCTTTTTCCATCCAAAAGCATAGAGTGATTCTTCTTTTAGACTGGTTTCCAATTTTGGCAGGAAATATAGTGAAATCCATATGACACTGAAATATATTTTAAGAAAGTTAGCTTTATAAGGGGAGGCATATGACTTAGTAAAATTATTTCTTTCTTTGATGCTACTCCTTGTTCCTCTTCCAAGTCTACATTGCTGGTTATGTTTTTATTCTTCTTCTTTGGTTTCTTTTTATCTGCTTCCTTCTTAATGTTGATGCTATTTTCAGATGGTCCAGTCTTCTGCTGCTTTCCTAAATCCCCATCCTGTATGTTACATCATCCAATGTTGCTTAAGCTCTCATTGTGTTGTTAATAAATAGATGTTTTCTGAAGAACCATTCTAAATGTTTGAAATATACTGAAATGACTTTGCATCACTTTTTTTGGATACAAAATGTATTCTAAAGATATTATATTAATAGAGACCCAAATTTTAACATTCTAGAGACAAGGGAGTAAAAAAATCTAGGTAAAGTTAGATATCACTATCCTATATGTGTGTGTCCATTAAAATAAAAATTTAGTTAAACATATTAACACTATTATATTAATAGAGACCCAAATATTTGAGAAAAACATATAGGCCCCCACAATTGTATGAGGAAACTCAAGTCTATAGAAAATCATATAAATATTTCTCCTATTATTGTTAAGAATAAGTCTAAAAGATATGACTATCAATATTTGATGTATTCTCCAATGGAGTCAATTTTTCTTAAAAACTTAGTCTGCATGCAACAAAAAAAAACTTTAGAGTGTGATCAATAGACGTTTTAGTAGATTTGTGTCAAGACTTGAAATATTTGAGTAAAAGACAAAACAAGCATCTTATTACAAGTCAAAAAATATGAAAGATGAGGAAAAATATGTACAAAATTTACGGAATTGCAGGGGAAGTTCAAGAAAACTTATCAGAAACCTCATGTCGTTAAACAAGTATTTCTTAAATTTTTTTAATGTAAAAAAATTTACTTTTATGTAAAGGTGTATGAAGAGAAATTTCTAGGATAACACAGAGCTTTTAGTTGATATAAACTTTGTAAAGATATGTACATTTCCCTTAATTACCTCTTAAAATTAGTTTGGTTGTTAGTTGCTTTGACTTTTTCTCCTGATCGTTTGATTCTTTTTTTCTGTATCCCATATATTAGTGAAACCATTTGGTTTCTGTCTTTTTCTTTCTGACTTGTTTCTGCTAATATGATTTCTTTTAGGTGTCTCCTTGTTATCATAAATTTGTCAAATTTGTCATTTTTAATTAGTGAGTAATACTCTATTGTGTATATGTACCACATCCTTTTCATCCAGTCATCTGTCTTGGGACATTTGAGTTGTTTCCATGTCCTTGCAATTATAAATAGTGCTAGAGTAAACATCTGAGTACAGGTGCCCCTTTGTATAAGTACTGAAGCCTCCTTTGGGTAGATCCCCCCAGAAGAGTGATTGCTGGGTCAGATGGGAGTCCCATTTTATTTAGTTTTAAGGTCCTCCACACAGCTTCCCATAGTGACTGGACCAGTTTTCATTCCCACCAGAAAAGTCAGAAACAAGCTAACAGCCAAACTAAAGTGTACAACTGAATGGAGAGGGTGGAAGATGGGAGGGAGTGGTCAAGGAGGGAAGATGGTGGGGAATACAAAGATGTGAAATATATACATATATAAAGAAACATAAAAAATTACCTCTTAACACTTCAGCAGAATAAAGAGAATCAGTCATCAGAGATGATACTAGCAGATGAAAATAAGTCCAGAGAACCAACCTCCTTTGTCAATTCCCTGAGGTCCTAAACATGTTAGTAGTGCAAGTAAAAGACTACGTATTTAGATCCACTGTGACTTAGGAAAATGATTATGCATGATGTTTGGGGATGGAGCAAACTGAACAGCAGTGAGAAATATTTTTATATCCAACTAAATTTAGGAATACCTGCCTTATTTATTTTCACAGAAGTGTATGGATGTTTATATTACCACTGAAAAAATTTCCTCTTGAATTGGTTGTTTTGTTCCTGAGTAAGCAACCTAAGATTGTAAATAACTTCCCCAAACATGGCTAAGTTCTAAACAGGTAAACATATTTACAAAATTACCTAATTTTACATATGTGTTCCCAGTAAAGAAACATACATTAACAATGATAATGGAAGAATTGCAAGTAGAAAGAGTGCCAATGTAAATAAGAAAAAAAAAGGGTTTTCTGTGCATTTTAGTAGATCTTCTCCCAATTATTCCTAATATCCTCTGCTATTCTAATTCACAACAATAAATCTTAAGCATATAGGAAAGAAACTTCCAAATTAATCCAGCTACAAAATGTATTTTTGAGAATCATGGAGGAGAAGGTTTCACTTTTGTATCATTAATAACCTAAGAAACTGTGCATATAATCATTTTCTTTATGAATGTGATTCAGAAAGAGGGTGAACATATATTTATTTTTTTATGATGTAATATTTAGTACACAGTCTACATAAGCAAATGTACAAATCATGGCTTATATATTGAAGCATTCTAGGAACAAATATTATATCATTTAAGTTAATAAGGACATACTAAATTAAGTTAATAACAGCTAATATTAATGGAGGAGAATTAAACTAAATCAAATATGTAGGGGGCAATGTGAAAAGGAAATAATCTAAGAGGCTTTATAATTAATCAAGGGAAGTAAGGTTAGCAAACATTTTGAATAAAAATCAGTAAAGGACATTTGAACATATATAAAAAATGGTTATAGAATCCTATGCAGGGAAACATAATGAATAAAGGAATGTGAAAAGTAGATGGATAGTAATGGAGGAATGCATAGATGGATAGACTGATGCATGGGTGGGTGGATAGATGGATGGATGACTATTTGACTGGCTAGACTAATAGATATATACATGATTTATCTCTTTGATCAAAAATCAATGAAGAGAGTAAGAATAGCATGGGATGCTAGAAGTGATGAGATGTTTAGATATGTTTTACAGAAGCATAATTATTTCCACAACCTAAAATGAATCAAATGGGAAAGGTGAAAATGAAATTATATTACAGTTTTTTTTTTTTTTACTAAATTTTTTGGAAAAGAGTAAGACTTTTAACAGAAATTTTGGTAAATACTTAATATATGGATTTGGAAACCATAGTACAACATTAGAAACAATGGAAATATTTAGGTTATAATTCTGATTTAATTAAATATCATTTGTTGAATCTGCACTGTTTAGTATCTTTCATGTGCTTTTATTTTCACTAGTGTTTGAAGCACATTTTACTATTCACATCATTCCATCATATTACAGATGTGGAACTGGTGCTCAAAAGCATGAATAACTTTTCAAAATGCATGCTGTTAGTGAGTACAGATTAGAAATTCTCATACATAGACATATGGCCTAAAACTTGAATTCTTTTCTCTGCTGCTATTTCCTTCATTTTAAGGAAAATAGTCTAACAAGATAAGGGACCATTATAAGAACATGGGGACCCTTCTTTTTTAGATTATATGAAGGTTTTAGATGGCATGCGAAGGTGACAGAAAAGGTAAAGACAGAGAAATGAGAAGGGAATTATATATTTTTGTCTATCATTTCATGGAAGAACAGAAAAGCTACTCAAGAAGAATAAAGTGAATAATCCTACAAGGGTCAAAAGATATAAATAAATGGAGATAAAAGTACTGCTATGAGGTAACATGTAAGATATTTTGTGGAATGGGAAAATACATATGTATATATGCATTTATATGTGTATACGATGAATCAAAGTAGCATGCAGAAATAATCTTGTGTGTTTGTAATAAGAACATAAGAAACTTGTTGAGGTATTATCATTTTCAGAAAGGTTCTTAGTAATACAAATTTCATTTTTAACTCTCCCCAAAGAATTAAGCAGAAAAAGATGAACTAGTATAATGTACAGCTACACAACATAGAAACCTTGACTGTGATGACATTAAAAAGCAGAAAGTCAAAATCAAACATTTTTCAAATTTAGTCTGATATTCTCCCATTTTCATGTTAAAAACATTAGATCTTAAAATTATAAATAATTTACTTGATTATGGTAGATTTACACAACAAGCATATTTATTAAAAGTGTTCATAAATTCAAACAAATTTGTAAAACTATACCTAATCTGTAAGTTTCAGTGGTACTTAATATGTTTATGATATTACCCTCTGCTGAAATTGTGACCGGTTTCTGTAATCAATTGTTTGTGGCTTGTCTTCCAAACTGACTATGGAGAGTCTGAGCCCAGAAAGCAGTTGGATTATAATAATGGTACCAATAATTCAGCCTTAGAGACAGAAGATCTGAGTCTGATTTTGCTTTGTTCTTCACAGTTCATGAAAAGTAGGTACCCACCTAAATTCTCCATAACTTAGTTGCTTCATCAAAATGGGAGTGATATTGCCTATATCGGCATGGAGTTGTATGGTAATATCTGTGAAAATTCTATATAAATTGGAAAGCACATTAAAAAAAAACTACTGTTTCTGCATGTCTGTTTGCTTCCATATTACTTTTTATGTAATGTAATTACATATTTAAAATGTTTTAATTATTTTTACTATCATTAGTTACTTAATTTGATTTGATCATTTTATTTTCTCCCCATTTATATTTTGCCATTTGTTTACAAAAATATATAAATTTTGGAAAACAACTTCACACCTCAACATGAATACACACTTCACTTATACTACAGAAAAGCTCCAGTGCCAATATATAATCCTCTAACCCTTATACCTTCTTCCTTTCCTTCTTCCCACTGTTAATTATCAGTCTAAGCATTTTTTCATGTGTTTTAAAACAGTTTGATTTCTTTAGGTATTTTTGTTCCACAAATGAGAAAAAAACATATGGGAGTTGTCATTCATATTCTTACTTAATTCAATTAGCATAATCACCTCAAAGACCATCTAAATTGTCCCAAAAGTCAGTATTTCATTTTTAATGGCTTAGTATTATTCCATTGTGTGTATATGCCATAATTTCTTTATCCAGTCATCTATTGATAACTATTGATGGACACAAGTTGAGACCATGTCTTGGCTTTTGTAATTAATGCTGCTATGAGCAGAATTGCAGAACTATTTTTGTGTTAGTATTTTCATATGCTTTGGACAATATTTATGAAAATGCTCTTTGGAAGTATATTAAAAAAACAAGTTTTTGTTTCTGTTTCTGTATACATCTTTGTTGTTTATAGAATCAAAACATAGTCTAAAAGTGAATTTTGAAAAACTAGACAACCATGAAAAATTCCTTTCCATAATTTAACTTTATTTTGCTTATGTAGTAGTTAAATTTTCCGAAAAATAGGTCAACTGGAGAACATAGATATTTATTAAAGAAATAATGCATCATGGAAAAAATATAAAGTTATAGGATCATTTTTCATTCCCAGTAGAGTTTTAATTTAAGGTTTGTGTGTGTGTGTGTGTGTTTTATTATTTTCTGGATCAGCTACTCAAGCTATAAGACTAAAACTTACACATTACCCAAAGTTATAAATAAAAAGTATAATTGATAGTGATTTTTCTTCTAAACTATATGTGGATTATATAAACCTTATAAAAATTACCCTAATCAATGTTTTTCTTATGTCAAGGGAGAAAGAAGCCTTTATAAATAATAGTAAACATTTTTTAATTTCCTCCCGGCTCCTTGACACTGTTGCTGTTGGTGTAACAGCAACTGTTGGTGTTGCTGTTAAATATTAATATTGAATATTTCATCCCTGGAAAAAGCAGAAAAATGATGGGAGATTTCATTGTTTGACTTTCGATAGCGTCCTACTGAAGACAGCATTCTTAATCATTCTATTTTACAGATTACATAAGTCTTTATCCTTGCTTTCTCTTATCCCCCAGCAATTTAATATTGTGGTTGACTTGCACACTTATAATTAAAAAGTGACTTATGAAAGTGGATCACAAGCAAGACACATACACCCTTTAGCAACCATTGCTTGTGACTAGATGCAATAACAAAGGATATCAAAATAATATGATTGTTTCAGTATTACTACTATTTTTCTTTTAAATGTTAGTGAAACATGCAGCTGTATTTGCTATTCCAAGAAAAGCATAACTTCTAGCTTCAGAAGGATGAAACAATGTTCATGTGCTTTGCAACATGATGTGGTCAAAAAGGACATATCTGCAACACTTATATCTTTACCTGTGTAAACATTTTGTTTCATGAATTTTTAAGAGAAAATATTCCTCTTCTTAAATTTAATTATTCTGCATTGTTATGAAACTTAACTGAACTCCAAAGTAGTATTTCCCCCTAGGTAGAATTACAAATAGCAAAGCTGTTCTGAGCCCATATAGTGGGGTAGAGGGAGCTTGTTTTCAGTGTACAGTAGTCCCTTTTGTGGCTTTTGCTTTCTGCACTTTGAATTAGTCAAGGTTAACTGTGGTTAGGGAAAAAAATGAGACATAAGAAGGTGTTTTGAGAAAATGAGAAACCACATTACCCTGTTTCCTTATAATATATTATTATAATTATTTTTACTTTATTACAGTTATTGTTCAAATCTCTCACTGTTCCTAATTTAATAAATTAATCTTGGGTAATAAATCTTTATCCCACCATGTACTTGGCCAACCCAAGGTGCCCTTCTATTCCATTCTGTCCTCTTTTTATTTAATGTTTCTTAAATAAACTTTACTCTTTCACTCAAAGGGAAAAAAAGAATCCTTTATCATAGGTATGTATATATAGGAAAATTTATATATATATCATGCAAGCTGTATGTTTATGTAGTTTTAGGCATCCACTGGAGACCTTTTAATGTACACCTGTGGAGAAGGTGGTATACTTAATATTCTGTATGAAATTTCTAGGTTTATGGACTTTTCTCCAGATAGTGAAATTTCTTGCGATTTTTCCATAAGTCTATCTTTGTCTCCCCTCCTCATTATGCAATAAAATTTAAATAGCCTTTATTCCAGCCCTAACCTCTGCCAGGTATGGGATTGGATACTGACAATAATTGATTTCACACATAAATAATTAACCTCAATTAGGAAGCAACAAGTGAACTGCCATAAGATAATCAAGAATAGTATGTTTAGATAGTTTAGGAATGGATAGTTCTATTAAGACATGTTTCATAAAATTTCAGTATAAATTTATCTTCAGAATAAATTCATGCCAGTATCTTAAGGTACATTTTAAAATTAGACTCTAATATTATAATCAAAGCCCTTGCTAAAAAACAACAAAAATTAATAAATATGTCTAATAAAGTGAAGGACATTTGATACTACATTTCCACTCTGCTAGGAAATGTAGGTCAATCAGAGCAGATAGAAAGAATGTGTAAAATAAAACGAATCTCAAATACTAGATCAAATGAAAGATACAAGTTCTATTTTTTTTTTTTTTTTTTTTTTTTTTTTTTTTTTTTTTTTTTTTGAGACTAGGTCTCGCTATTTCTGCTCGTGGAACCACGGGCTCTCGTTGCCCGGGGTACCACGGACTCAAGCAATCTCCAGCCTCAGCTTCCCAGTTAGCTGGGATTACAGGCGCGCGCCACCATGTCCAGCTTTTTTTTTGGAACTAGGTCTCGCTGCAGGCCACAGGAAGGACTCGAACCGTGATTCCTAACCCCGGCCGCTTCATAGGCTGAAGCTTACAGGCACGAGCCACCGTGCCCGGCTAAGTTCTATCATTTTAATGCATGGTTCTGGGATTAAATCTGATAGATTTGGGAAACTAGCTCTGACCCATAAAAGTGCATCTAGTTTTGCCAAAGAAGACACAAAACGAGTTACAAATTTAAGAAACAAACCGTGGAATGCAATAATGAGCTGATTTCTCATATTAAGAGTGATTTTGGTTATCAGTGTTAAATGTGTGGCAAACTTTGCGTGAATATAATAGTAAGAAACTAGGTTGGCACACCCTACCAGGGAGGGTAAAGAGTGGTGGCAGGGAGTGGGGGAGTGGACAATGAGTAAATACACCAGGGGGACTATTAATAAACAGAAAATGACCTTGGGAAAACAGAGGTATATTCTAAATAGCCTAGTTCTAGGATCAGAACCAAGGTTCAGACATTTGATGGACTTCTATATCTCCTGTCCTCATTTTCCTTTCTGCCGCTTCTCATGATGTAACACAATTTCTATGTCAAGCGCATCTCTATTCTCCTGGGAAAGTAGAGAACAATGAGCTAAGACAGTAGCAGCTGGGTGATCCTGACTTTCACACTTCAGGAGACACTGCTCTTTGCTTTATCAGTCTGTCCCCAAGCATGGAAATCTCTAAGTTTTCCATAGCAGAGCTAATAGCAGAAACTTTTGTTTTTATATTTAATTAAGTATATCAAGTGGTAATTTACTGACAATTAAATCTCCGTTTTAGTTCATGGTTCTGTGAATTTTGGCAAATATACAGAACACTTTGTAGATAAACTAAAAAAGAAAATTTCCACCACTTACAAACTTCTCTCACTTCCTTTGCTTCCCTATAATCATTTTCTAAAATGATACATTAGTGTGCCATTCTTGACTTTCATGTAATTGTATTCTAATTTTTTAAATATGATTTTGTATGCATCCATGATATTGTATGTATCTGTAATTCACTCTATTTTGTTGTTCAGTACTATTCGATTTGTATAGATATACCACCATATCTTTAACCATTTGAAGGTACTTAGTAATTTGGTTTGTTTGTAGATTTTGTCAAAAAATATAGACAATGTAAATTTCTGATCCTGAAAGAAAAGAGTTCTTTAATAATTGTGTTGCTGTCAAACTTATTAAGCCTGAAGTTTTTTAGAAGAACATGTAACTCAGGGCAACTGCTATGCTGATACTGCGGGCCAGATATTCCAACATATTCATATGTTTCTAGTTAACATATTTCTTAGTGCATCATATCTCAACCTAGTACATGAAAACTCTCCATGATAATTTAAATGTTACTTTGCTACTGTTGAGATTCCTTTGACACATTCGGACTCTGAGTTAGAATTTCTGGGTAAAGATACTAGTATTTGTATTTTCTGAGAAGCAAGCCACATAGTTATATAATCTGAAAGTTCTAAAATGTTTCACTTAATTCTTAATCCTAGCCAAACAATTAAGAGATTAGACAGTTTAATTGACATGAAGTAGTTTGTCTAAAGGTTATGGCTCCACAGTTACTAGCAAGTTGTAGGTCTTGGTGGGATGAAGGTAGCTCAGTTAGGGGAAGCAAAATTATTCACTGGTCAATAATCTTAATCACGTTTGTCCCTGAAAGAAATGAGGCGACAAGAATGATTGTGGATTATATGTTATTGCTAAATGAATGAAATACCTGAGTAAAGCACAGGGATAAGAGATATTTAAGCACATGTACCCTAAAATTGTAACATTTTGGTCTTTTCATAAAACAGAAAAATTTCTGCACAAAAGTCTAAGATAATTTAAGACAGGTGATTATAAAAACTAACCAGGTCCAGTGGCGTGTGCCTGTTATCCCAGCTACTTGGGAGGCTGAGGCTAGAAATCAGTTAAGTTCGTGGGTTCAAAACCACCCTGGGCAATATAGAGAAACCTAGTCTCAAAATAAAAACACAAAAAGCTAAAAAGCTGAGGACAATTAAGTGATGAAGAGATATATAGCAGGATATATAATTCAATCCTAAATTA
Organism: Uropsilus gracilis; assembly: GCA_004024945.1. Lineage (NCBI taxonomy): Eukaryota > Metazoa > Chordata > Mammalia > Eulipotyphla > Talpidae > Uropsilus > Uropsilus gracilis. Next base: position 13,278 of record PVHY01006628.1, read on the forward strand.
GAGGTGAAGGAGGCAGATGATTTAACTAGATCCTGAAGACTTTGCATCATGTAGAAGAAGAAGAAATGATGGTAGGTTTTCCCAGTAGAAGTTGCAGCATTGGGGAAAAACAGACACTGCCAAGATATTTTCAGTCCTGTGATATTTCAGTTGGCCAAACTGCAACTTAAATGAGTTAGATGACACAGAGAAGATGAACGATTAATTGAATCTGAAACTGAACAAGTCTGGAATTGAAGCAATCTCCATTTCGCTTGTTCTAAAGAAGGAGCTCATCATTCAAATCTTGTTTTGTTTCTCATCATCTTTTTCCTCTTTATTTCGAATTGTCACTCCTTTCTATAAATGGAACCATGCAAAATTGTTAATATTCTACTACTCTTGATTTACAAAATCACATTTTCATATGGTTCAGTTTAATATATTCCTGTTATGCATGATACCCTATACTACTAAGAAGCTTTAGGTTCTAAAGCAAGATTGTACTCCTTTATGTACACATTTACCTCCCCTCCCTCACTCTACAAAGCTATAAGATTTTTTGGTGTCTAGAATGTGTGTTTTATATTTCTAGTGTGAAACATATAATCTGGTATACATGAACCTTCATAAAGGAAAGTAAATATTCTATCAATAAAAAAGCAAACATTCCATCTGTTGGCCTCCAGATGCAAGGTACGAGAAATGAATTGACTAGAAGATATTGCCCAGCCACACCCGGGGGTCAAATGGAGATATGGACCATGAGACAACTTTATTAACAGAAGAAAGGGGTATTTATAGGGATACAGGGTGAGGACCTTTGAATTCCAAAGAAGACAAACAAACCTGAGAGACAATTAACATTCTAAAGTCTAAGAGTAATTGAGGAAGGGGGAGTGTAGGCAGGTGGTCGCTATCTCTGATTAAGAAAGCCAGCAGTGCCAGTGTGGACTCAGAAGGTCATTTCAGTAAATCAGTCCCAAGTTTTCTGATGGTTAACAAGACAGGTTTTCCTTATCTCATCTGGAATGACACTTCTGGGTTTGCAAATGGCACACAGCATCCATCAATTCAATAAAATATATTTCAAAGTAATTTTTAATGTTAAATGTCTGAAATTTAGACTAATGTATAAGTTCAATAGTTAAACTACAAAACTGATCATTAATCATAGCTTTGTTTTATGAACTCAAAGAATTGAAATAATGTAGGTATGAGACTGACATGAGAAAGATGTTTATAATATTTTGTACAACTATCTTTACTGCACACTGTAGATTTTTCATGTTATGACTTTTAAAATATATTTTGTCATTATTTTTAGAAAAAAAGATGAAACATAAAATAAAACAGAAAAAATAAAGATCTCTTGATGACTAGCCTGGAATTTGAAACGTCACCTTGTGGGTAAATTTTTAATATCATGCCATATCTAAAAATGAAGATATACAATTTGGATATGTAATGAATTCCTCCTACCTTAATTTGAAATTAAACTAATCAGTTAAGAAGCAAAGCTTGTTGTCTCTTTTGCTGTACAGAAGCTTTTTAGTTTGATGTAGTTCCATCTCTTTATGTTTTCCTTCATTTTTTTGCCATCTGTAGATGTTTCCAGAAAGGGATTTCTGAACTGTAGTTCATGGAGAGTTTTGCCCAAGTTTTCCTCTATGTATGCTATGGTTTCAGGTCTGACCTCTAAGTCTCTTATCCATTTTGAGTTTATTTGTCCTTGCAATTATAAATTGTGCTGGAGTAAACATCCGAACACAGGTGTCCCTTTGTACCCACATTGAGGTTTCTTTTGGGTAGATTCGCAAGAGAGCAATTGCTGGGTCAAATGGTAATTCCATTTTCATTAACTTGAGGGTCCTCCATACAGCTTTCCATAGTGGTTGGACTAGTTTACATTCCCACCAGCAGTGTAGTAGTGTTCCTTTCTCTCCACATCCTCGCCAGCAATTTGTGTTGCCTGTTA
>PVHY01006628.1:15334-73246 GCA_004024945.1 Uropsilus gracilis
CTCATTGTTGTTTTGATTTGCATTTCTCTTATTACTAGCGAAGTTGAGCAGTTTTTCATGTGCCTGTTGGCCATTTGTATTTCCTCTTTGGAAAAGTGTCTTTTTAGTTCTTCTCCCCATTTTTTGATTGGGCTTTTTGTTTTGCTTTTGTTTAGTTGTGTTAGTTCCTTGTGGATCTTCGTTATTAAACCCTTGTCACATATGTGGAGGGCAAAGATTTTTTCCCATTCGGTTGGGCAAATGCCCCAAAACAGATGACTGGATGAAAAAAATGTGGTACATATATACAATGAGATATTACTCATCAATTAAAAATGACAAATTTGATGACTTTCTAACAACATGGATGTACTTGAAGGAATCATATTAGCAGAAACAAGTCAAGAAGAAAAAGACAGAAACCAAATGACTTCACTAACATATGGGATACAGTGAAAAAATATAAGACTTGGGGAAAAGTCAAAACAAGCTAAGCACCAAACTGAAAAGCACAACTTTGAGCAGGAGGGAAAAGGGGGGGATGGAGGGGAAGGGGGGTAAACCCTGGGGATTACAATGTTGTGAAATTTATATATAAATAAAAAAGGAAAAAAAATAAAAATAAATAAATAAAATACTTCCTAAAGGAAAAAAAAAAGAAGTAAAGCTTTAGTATTACTGATACAATATATACTATTGTATAGTCTTCCATAAAATAATTCACCCAGTTGCAAATAGTTGCAAATAAGAAGCAACTTTCTTTATATAGATGGAACAGAATGAACTAGGGCAATAAAGACAATGATTAAAATAGCTATAGGATTTCTGCCCCCAAAGTTAATGATTTTTACACTACAGAGAAAAAAAAATCAAATGAGAAAGGATTTTTCTATGGAAAATGATAAAAAGATTAAAAAGCAAAAGCAACAGTCCATCACATTTTTGTTTTTATTTGAGCATGTATTCTGTAAGATTCCTCTGTCATAATGTAGCTACAATATCCACAGTGCAACCATTGTGATCTTATTTATTTACTGTAGGAAGTCAATGAATCCATGAAGATTACATGATTTCTGGACATAGAACCTCCAATCATAGCAAGAAAACAGTTGAACTAGAATGGCGTAAAACAGTGTAGCACAAATAAAGACGCTTGGTTTATTTTTATTAATATACAGGGATTCATGAAAAATATCAACTAATATTTTATTCCCAAGTTTGGGAAATCCATGCGCTCATCTCATGTATCCTTGTAGTTTGCATGGTATGCCTTGGAGGAAGAAGAAAATGGTTTCTCTCAAATTGATTCACTCACTCATCAAAGATTTATTGACTGTTCCCTTATATAAAAAGTTCAAATAGAAGGACTGTATAAGAGGGGAGAAAGGTGAACCTAATAGAGATAGTCCAATTCCTCAAGACTGCAATCATTATCGAGAAGAAAGACTGTATACTATCTATACTTGTAAGTGGTACACATGATGTTGATGGCTCCTGTTATCTGTACATAGAAATAGATAACTCATAGACTGAAATTCTATTTAGCTACAGAAATGAGAGTAGCATGGACTCAAAATAGGTGAGACTCAAATCTCAGTGGGTTGGAATTTGAAGAGAATAATATATTTTACGTGAAAGTGGTAAGGTGGGTAGGCTGGAGTGTACAAATCATGAAGGGAAATGAGAAGCGATATAGTTGGAAAGATAACCTGGCTGCAGATTTTTGCAAATTTGAATCATAAGTTTAAGTAGTTAAACTATATTGTTAAGAAAAGTTACTGAGAATTTGGAATCAGGTGTGAAAGGAAACACAATTACAGCTCAGATTTAAAAAATACAGTAAGAATCTCAAATTAAATCTCTGTAGACTCTTTGAAGTTTTAAAACTATACTTTTCTGTATTTCTATGTATGGCTTGGCAGGCAAAACAGAAGAGTTCAGCTAAATAAAATCTAGTGACTTGAAGTTTTTTTGGTTCCACTGGGCCTGTGAGTGGTGAGTGGAGTCATGAATATGTAGGCTTCTTCCAGGAAGAATAGGTAGGAAGAAGTGTTTTCAGAAAATATAAAGAAACTGAATACTGTTAGCATGGATTCAGTATTGTGATCTCTAACACTTCATGACATTGATTTCAGCGATATCTTTGTGGATTTGCCTCTTATGGGAAGAAAACCATAGGACTACATGAAACTACAAAGCATCTACATAGCAAAGGAAACAACCAAGTGTAAAGAGAAAACATGAATTGAGAAAAGATATTCGCAAGTCATATATTTCATCAGGTGTTAATCTAACCTCCAAAATACATAAGGGCTCCCATAACTCAATAGTATGGTAACAAAAACATTAATATTAATAATAAAATGATTTTTAAAATGAAATGAAAACTTTACCAGGTATTTCTCCAAATATACATTCATATGACCAACAGCGTATATAATGCTCAGTATCACTAGTTATCAGGGAAATATAAATCAAACTATGAGGTATCACCTTGTACACATCAGGGGAAATTTATCAAGCAAATAAATCCACTCAGAGAGATATCAAGAAAACAAAGCCAATCAAAAATATATGAAATTATATTTTCAAATAGTGGCAAGAATGTCAAGAAATTAGAACATTTACAGATTGTTGATTGAATGTAGAATGGGGCAGTCATAATGGAAAACATATGATAGGTGTCAAAAATTAAAAAAAATATAATCCCACATACATTCAATCCAAAGGAATTGAAATCAGGATTTCTAATGTATATATCGATGCACCCCTGTTTATTGTATTGTTATCTATTCACAGTAGTCAACATATACAAACAACCTAAAATGTTCATCAAAAAATCAAAAGATAATGTATGTATATAGACCATACAGTCTTAAAGTGAAAAGAAATTCTGCAATATGCAACAACATAGCTGAAACTGGAAGACATTAAGGCATTTAACATAAGCCAGTCAGTCACAAAAAAGCAGATACTACCTGATTCTATTTATATGAGGTATATAAAAAAGTCAACATCATAGAATTGAAACTTTGAATGGTGCTTGTCATAGGGTGAAATGTGCTAAAATGAATTGCTTTATATTATAAAATAATAAGTTTTATTAAATTAATGCAATGCCTTATGTCTGGGCAAGAGGGAAACTTTTTGTTTTATGCTTTTATGCAGTTATTTGATTTTTTTCAGTCTGTAGTTAGATGTATTCATTAAAATAACTTTAAAATGATACATTATCTTGCCAGTATTTTCTTATTCTGTGGTGTGTATCATTTGCTTATGGAAGATTGTAGAGACTAGGGATTTTGTAAAACTTAAATCTGTGATAGATACTGAAAATTATATAAATCATCTCTGGTATAATGTGATCATTTGTAAGTATTAGAAATTCACTGATTTTGAATTCTAGTCATGCTGGAAACAGGATGTTCTTCATTATCCAAAACAAATTGATCCATGAAAAATCACATTTAATATGAACCTAATTAAATTAGTGCTAAAAGTTTTATAAAATTATGATTGACCTCTATTTCAAGAAATAAAACCAAGGAAATGCAAATTATGTTATATTTAAAGATTTATTTTATAACAAGTATGTGTTAGTAAAATTAATATTCAGCTTTTATATTTAATAAAAGTTTTCCATTTAAAAGAAGTCCACAATTTTATGTTAATAAATAAAACTATTCTTAACTTTATATTTGACATTTGCACGATCTGAGCATGTCACAATACTGATGGAATTTTGCCACCAAAATAAACTCTGATAAGCAGGAAATTCTCACAGTGAAGTTTCTTATTAACTTTAGTAGGTGACACTGGAAACTTGAATTTATTGATATATTGGAGACTTCATTTCTGTTTGCATCTGCATACTCTGCTTTGCTAAAGGTATTGACTGTTTCTACTCTGAATTTGCATTAAGACAGCTATTGTAATATGAGCATTATATTCTGCCTTACTTCTGAGTCACTATTTGTTCATCAATGCAGAGATGGAGAGCTGCCCAAGGAAGATTTCTGCATGATCATTTAGATTGGTATTGATTTTGTCATTTTGAATAATAGAGTTTATGTTTGTTTTCACTTTTCCTATGCTAGTTCTAATGGATGGATGACATTAATAGCAAATCAGTTACTACCCATTACCATTATCCCAAAACACCTGTTATTACAGAGCACAATTTTGGTCAAAGTCGCCATACCTCAATCTTTTAGCACCTCCAACAGATTTTGTGCTGGAAGTTTAATGATGAAAAAATTTGGATAAGTATATAGCTGTTATATTTAGGAAGACCTTGAATGCATGAGGTTACAATAGCCTCATATTAATAGAGTCATAAAATTTCCTAAGACAGACATTTATTATAAATGGATTAATTTGAGGCACATAATTAAGTTCTTTGCCAAATGGCAAATGGCCAATGAAAGGTAGAGCATGATTTCTAACCTTCTTTTCTCCTTAGTTACCAATGACAATGACTTTCAATCAATGAGTTTCACAATTTCATGCATTGCTAGTATTATGTTGGTGAACAGAATAATCATAGAAATTATGCATTACAATTTTCCTGCATTTTAAACTCATTTAATAAAAAACTATAATGATATTTCTATGTTGAAATCCTGCACAATTGTACAGTAAGAGTCAAGAGATTTTTCAGAGTATGTCAGTTAAGTAAAATTTTAATTTTTATAATTTCTGATACAATAAATACTCTGATGCCATATCATCTAGGAATTTATCTTGACCCACATATTTCCAATATTTACATGCATTGCACCAATCTTTATATTTTTTGTTACAGAGTCTCAGTACTAAAGAATTCAATATTAATATGTTCAAATATCCTTGTTGTTCTGCGCACGAATAAAGATATCTTCACCTCATTATCATGACTCATTTCAACTACATGTATGAATTTTGTATATTAAAAAAAAAGCCTTGGGTAAATCTATAAATGAAACTGAATTTTAACATATATCATTTACTTTGTTTGTGATTACAGGGTCAAACCATTAGATATTTATGACATCATCATTCATATATTCACATACTTTTCCTAAAGAGAATTTAATTCTATGTGTTATAATTCAGGAATTATGTACAGATTTTGTGGGAATACTTTTTATAATAAATATATAATTATTTTAGCAATTATTAGAAAATTTATAAATACTTTATTAGTAATTAGAAAATATGCACTGAAATAATTATTCTACTCTGGACTATACTGAAAAAGATAATATATTGAGAAGGTTTTAGGATTGGAGTCTAACTCATAGCAAGGTTTTATATGTTTATGATATTCTCAGCATGGATTATATGGCAGGCAAACTGCTTCTCTGGGGAATGTTACAAAGGACAGCAATTATCAATTAATGCTGTCAGATTCTGGTGAATACTGCAGATATTTCCCTAAAACAACGAAGTTGCTTAAAAGTTACTCTGCATTTAGAATGAAAATGAAATGTCCTATTCCACTTACTAAGTATTTTAAATATTTCCTTTAAAGATAAAACCTTTATAAAATAATACTGAGCAGAATTTATTTTTCCCTATGACAATCTTTATTTCTTTTTAAAATTAATTTTATTTTTTATTGATTATGCATACATAATTATATATGTGCATATGTGTGTAAATATATGTACATATTTATTGATTGCACACATATAAATATTATTTTGCAATAATGTGTAATGATGTATATTTTACATCATTCTTTACCCTGTGGTTCACCCACATCCTTATCACAGTGAACCATCATTTTAATTTCTTCTGCCCATCCTCACCAAATTTACCTCCCTCCTTGCTCTATGCTTTGGTAAGACTGAACAGAATTTAAAATACTACTGCATGTCAAAATAAGTTGGTAGCTAACACTGTTATACCATAATGCAATTTCTTTCTTTATTTTTTTTATAATTATTTTTTTTATTTATATATAAATTTCACAACTTTGTAATCTCAAGGGTTTGCTCCCCCCTCCCTCCCCTCCCTTCCCCCCCTTTCCCTCCTGTTCATAGTTGTGCGTTTCATTTTGGTGCTTAGCTTGTTTTGACTTTCCTCAAGGCTTTTATTTATTTATTTATTTTTCACTAATGCAATTTCTCCCTTACTTTTTAACAGTGACAAAAAGTTTTAATGTTATATTTCAAAAAGACATACAGATGACTCTTAAGCTGTGTTCCAGAGAATATTGGTTCTGGTGAATGTTAATAAGGTGTTTTTGATTCTGTATTTTTAAAGCACCCTGTAATAAGCATGAAGGGTGCAAGTCGAGATGAGTTTTGGATTCAAATTTTTTATGTAGCCTCTTGGGGAAACTCATTAACATTGCTTTTGTTTCGTTTAGTTTTTAATCACATAGTAAGAAGAAAGTATTGCAGGGGAAACAGAGAGAGCCTAGAAATTAAAGAAAAGAAAACGTGTGTCCTTGCTCCAGAAAAGATCAACAGAAGACTGTTTCTAACCTCACCAAGACCAGTGTGGGCTTCTCACTGAGAGGTGTTAGCCCTGAAGAGGACATTATGAGTCAGTGTGTGGGTAGCCCACATGGTCTAAACATAAATTATCAGGAAGGGCAATGGCCACTTTTGAAGGTGGCTAATCTGTCTTCCTAATCCTTACAACAAGTAGCATGGATTAGAAATTAGATAAGTGAAAGAAATGTATAGAGTATTATGTTCTTTGCATATCTGAATCTGTATCTTGTAATTTATTTTGACCATAGGAATATTTCTTTGGACTATGAGGCCTATGGATATATTTTAGAATATAGCAATCAATCAAATTAATTCCTGGCAGTATCTACATTGAACTGTGTAAGTTTATCTTATAATTCAAATTACATTTACATCATGTGTAAATGATCTATAAGATTTTCATTCATGACCTTGATTTATCTTGTTTCATGCTATTTTTAGGATGATTAATTTATGAAACTACTTTAATTTTCAAGTAACTATGTCTTCCCAGTTTAAGTTATTCTTCAAAATCATCCTGTTTTTCTTCTAAAATTTTTGTAATCAATTTTAAATCATTTAAAATTTCTCTTGTTATTTTACTAGTTAAAATACTAATTTGTTTCTTTAAATTCACATAAATTCATTTCTACTTTTAGAACAAACAGCATTATCAAAACTCATCATTCTGTAGAGTCTGATGGTTTTGATAAGGTTAAAAACCAGCGTACTCTTAAAAACTGAAAAATTGTTACTATGAAAATATTTTTTTGGGGGGTTCAGCAAGATGGCAACAGAGTGAAGATGCCAGGGCTCACCTCCTCCATATGTGCACAAAATGACTGATGCAAAACAAAGTCCAACCCCCAGGAAAAGCCTGATTACCAACATAAGCAATAGGAGCACCAGACCCAATGGGGGGAATAGGGAAAATCCTATGTGAGCTTTGTTGAAAGTAAAAGTGAGTCATTACAAGTCACAAGAGTAAACGCAGTTGCTGTACAGGGTCCCCTACAGCTATCAACTTAGACCAATATTGAACTTCTAAGACTAAGTGCTAACTGAAAAAGAGGGTTCACATGGGTACCTAGGACAACTGGCACATCTCAGGAGAGGTAAAAAGGTGATATGATTATAGGTTAAAGTCAAGGCTCATAACAAAGAACAGCTGTTGCCTAAAAAGCTGGCACATCTGGATTTCCTAATAGAAGAGACTACCACTGAAGTTCAGGTTGAGATACCAGGTACACCTGCTACCTTCTACCCCAGGTTGAGCCATTCAAATACCAGCCACCCATTGTCCCAGGGTGAGATCTAGAACACGTACTGCCTCCATCATACAAATACTTTTACAACATGAATTTCAAACTCCTGAGTCTACTGGATATAATCTTTTGTTGCTTATTTCCCAAGTCTTCTGTTAAACCTACTACTGCTAACTGTGCCAGTGCTCTCGCATCCCAACAACTTAAAAAAAAAAAAAAGTTGAAATTTGTCCTTACTAAAACTTGCAAAATTGAAAATATGGGGAGAGAACATAGTGGAAATGCCAGACAAGACAACCGAATGGAGCCCTGATTCAATGAAGTCATACAATATGATGGAAGGAGAATTCAAGGCAACAATATGACACAGATGGAACTTAAAAAACAAGAGGATAAAATAACAACATAATAAAGATAATATGACGCAACTACATTCAGAAACAATGGCATCATGAGATATTATAGTCATTTAACTAATACAGTTAAATCCCTAATAGACAAATAGAAACAATGCATAGAATTAGTGTAATCAAAAATACAGTAACAGAACAAGGTAGAGAAACAAAGAATAAAAAAGTGAAAACAGTACGAGCTCTATGGGACAACTTAAAGAAAATTCCATCTGTACCATGGGGATCCCAGAAGGAGAAAGGCATGGGAAACTTATTTAAAGCAACAATCATGAAAACATTCTTACTCTGGGAACTGAACCAGAAGTTGTGATCTAAGAGGCCTAAAGAATTCCAAACAAAATCATACGAGATAGACATAGACCAAGACTCATAATGACAAAGCTGCCAAGAGCCAACAGTAAAGACAGATACTGAAAGTATCAAGAGATAAAAATGTAACCTATAAGGGAACACTGATCAGACTATCTGCAGATTTCTCAACAGAAACATTACAACCACAAGGAACTGGAGAGAGATTTTCAGTATTATTTACAACAGCTAGGGATGTGGATATAGCCCAAATCTCTCTCAATGAATGAATGGATCAAAAAGATGGTACATATGTATCATGAAATGTTATAAAACTATAAGGAAGGTTGAATTGCAGTCATTTTCAATTAAATGGGGGAACTTTGAAAGAAAATTATAAGGAACAATAAATAGGACAATAAAAAACTATGAACATTCCTAAGACAATGTAGAACACTTAGAAAAACTACAGGACATCTCAGTGCTCTGAGGTTAAGAGGAGGGAGGAGTGGAAGAACAGGGGACACTGGGATGGTGAGAGATGGGATGGAGAAAAGAAACAGGAGTCATAAGCAAAAAAACCTTTATGAACGATTTCCTATTTGATAAATACGTGATATAAAATACCTGTCTTAGCACTGTGAAAAGGATTAGAAAACCATCTAGCTCATTAATAGCCTGTTGAATATATGAGAAAACACAGTGCTGAAGAATATACTGAAGGTTTTTCACAAGCTAGTGCTCTTTGATAAGGATTATTGCTCTTTCATAAGGATTCCCTATGATTTCTCACAGCATCCCTGTGTCATGTTTATTAAAGGCAATCTTTAAAATGGAATTAATGTAATACATTTAATTGTACATCTTATTTATTTTGTGTCTATCTTTTTTATGGCAGTTATAAGCTATTACTATCAGGTTTTAATCCGACATTTTATCTAGTTTAATATCTGTTACATCATAATTGCTGATACATTTGCTAAAACTTTGTGGCAATCCCACTGAATTTGAATTGTACTTTTGAGTTTTCTCATTTAATTAAGAGAGTGATTTTTCAGTTACAAAAACATGTGTGGACTAAATATAATTATATCAAAAAGTAATATATGGAATAATGTCAAATATATATACCAAAGGCCTGAAAGTCCCCAAATGTAGTGGTACTTTTGACAATTGAATAATGAAAGCAAGTTCCCAAAGCCTGAAAATGTATTCTACATGGCAATGTTACATTCCTATTTTTATTGCTTCTTTGTGTAAATATTGGTTTTATTTGATGCATAAAACAGAAAATTTATACTTTTGTTTATTTGCTTTTATTCATTAGAGTAGCCATTAAAGTGGGTATTCCATGGTTATGTTATAAAGTTGTGGGACTGGTGTTCAAGTATGCACTTAGGTATAGTCTAGATGCATTTGTAAATTATTTAATGGGTAGAAAGTAGTGAACTTTCATCACACATTCGTTGAATCATGAACAAAAGTCAAGTTTATTGATCCATTTATATTCTTGACAGTTCTATAATTACATTATAACCAATTATAATGTTTTGATTAATATTTGGGCTTAAAAGCAACTAGCTTGAATCCCACTTTTACACTAAAATTAGTCAACAAACATCTTGCACGATTATCATAATTTCTTCACTAGATAGGAACTGAATAAAATGAAAAACTTATACTTTTAACAAATCACAGTTTAGATAAGGAAGATTAGAAAATGCACACTAAACCAATAAATAATTAAGCAATATAAGGTTATATTTAGTTGTTATGTGGCAAATGTTACAGATGAGGAAAGTTTTATGGAAGAGGGGAGACAAGCCGGACCTCAATAGGAAGTCTGCCGAGTTCTATAGAGACCGTGCTGATATAATCAATATTCTGTTATTAGACTTTGTGTATAATATTTTTGGAGTGTTTTGATTACAGTACAGTCTTTTTAGCTTCTGATCAATTAAGTTATTTCTGTTTCAGTACTTTCTATATTAAATCAAATCTGCACAAAATTGTGTAGTAGGGCTGAAAGTTTTGATTATATTTTTAGGAAGGTGTTTCAATGTTGTACAAATGTCAACAGAAGCTATATTCCTTTCATCATGTGACAACTCTTCACTTCTATTCTAAGACATTTCCTAAGTCTTCACAGAGTCATTATATATAAAGTTAGCAAAGACCACTAATTCTCTTGAGCTGTTACTGGTTCTTCATTAATTATAGATTTCCATTGTGAGTAAAGCTGGGTTACAAAATGTTAAACAATTGCTTTGCTGGATTTCCCCCAGCTTTATTATACTAAAGTATATGTAAATCCCTAGTGGTGGGCATATTATGCAGTATCTATTGCTTAGTCAAACAATATCTATTAATACTTAATGGAACAAATATTCTGAGGTCTGAAGTGAAGGAAATACTAATTTAAATCAAATGCCCGGACACCCTTCTGTTTCATAGAAAATTAGAAGCCCAGATAAGTTATATATCATATTCTAGAGAGGCTTTCAGGGTAACAAAGAAAAATCAAGAGCAGAAGGCACTTGGAGGAAGAGTGACAGAGGAAGAGGAATAGAGAAGTGGCCCTTGCGTGTGTGAACTACTTCACATTATCAACAGGACCTGTTGGAGTACATGGATGACGACAGGCAGCAGTGAAAATACAGTACTAGTTGCAGATACTTGTTAGGCGTTGCGTGTGGAATGAAGAAGAAATTGAGATAGAAGAGATTGATAGCGATCTATGAGGCTAGCCCACAGAATGGGGATCCTGGGAAGCATGCCCAGATCAAACTTTATTGAAGTTGCCATGCCATTGATAGACAGCAGCAAGGGAATGTTACAATGATGTAATGAGGAAGCAGCAATGCTTAAGTGACATGCAGCAGGGAGGATGTGAGGATGTGCGATAACAGGAGAATTTACCTTTGGGGGCAACAGACATTAGTAATAGGTCATATATCTCTTGGGACATTCCAAAGAGGTTAGGAAGCTGGGTGACAGGTGAGAGATGTGCTGTCCCCCACCTTCTAGTGTGCCAGAGGGGGCTAGAGAGATAGGAGGTGTTTCTTTTATCTGAAGCTCCATCTCTCTACCTGTTTCCACATTCCACAGATAATGTTACAAAGTAGCTAACTCTGAACACTGCTTATGGAACGAATGAAAGCCAGATATTTACATACTCAAAGCTAGATAATAACCCAAACACGCATGTCCCTATCAAAAAATATATTTCTTACAAAATTACACGCAACCATGACATAACACTTCAGCGAGGGTATGTATTTTTAATGGATAGCTGCCACTTTTATTCTGTACTGTGATGCCTTCTATATTCCAGTTAGGATTAATGTACTACAGCCTACTTCTAAGCACTTCCTTCCATTCAGTAATATCTACTTAGATACTGAGAGTTACTAGTAGTGTTTCTACTATTAGTAGATCAGAAAAGTCTGTGAAACATTTAGAAGAAAAATAAGGAAGAAAATGACACGATAAATAGAAAAAGAACCTACTATCAAGATAATTAAAAATCAGAAATAAGTCTAAAGAAAAATAAATCTCACGGTCTTAGCAAAATTTACATGTTACTTTTGGAAAATAGCAAATATTAAAAATAATCCATATTATATATAGTACAAACAAATTCTTTAGGTTAACATATATGTGATAAAAACAAAAATACAAATTGCAAGCAAAATTCAAGAAAGGAAATTTAACTTCACACAGGGTTGGCCATGATTTATATATTCATAGTAGTTCATTTTCTGGTTTAAAACTAACCAAACTCATTAATGAACAGAGAAAGTATAATTTTGTTTATAAAATCATGTCAACAAAATATAAATTCCATCCTTACTGTATGATGAAGACATAAAAGATACTGACATAGTTTCTCAAATCTTGAAATTACTTTAATACAAGCTATCTTTATTAGAATTTTTATTAACATGATTTTTTTCACTGTACATTAACTTCAGTTGGTAAAAAAAAATGAATGTACCATGACAACTAAATATTTCATGGAAAACAGCATGAATAAAGAACACATTAACCACAGGTTATTCAAAATTTGAAAATAGCTATCAGAAAAATGAAAACACTTAAGCAGTCAATAGTGTTTCTTCAAGTGAGGGTAGCAGAGGGTAAGCAGTAGAAAAGAAAACTACTGGTTTTTAAACCCATTGAATTTCAAATTATAAGTACATATTACTATAATAGGAATAATAAATCATACCAAATAGCATTTAGCTAGTAGACTAAAATATGGATGATTGCTTAACAGAAAGGAGTAATAGAAGTCTCAACCATTTTCCTTCTAGGGATTAAAATAGTTTAATTTCATCTACTAGTATTTCAAGTTTCATAAGACTCAGCATATTATGAATTTTAAAACCATACATTATCTTCAATTGTCTTTGCATCCCAACCTCTAATAAATGTTCACTATAGAACAGCTACTGAAATATGGGTACTTTCCATTGAGCTGACCCTCAAGTGTTGGTAATGTGTCAAGAGACATGATTAATTGAATTAGCATTAGAATTAATTTTCAAGAATTTACTTGTTAATAATGAAATAATCAAGGAATGGATGGCCAAATTCTGTAAAATGTTAATTGTGAAGCTCTTTACTTACAAATATGTACACAATGCACACATTTATTTAAACTCAACAATATATGACATATGGAAGTGGATTTAAATATATGTTATTTTTCTATTAAAGTAAACCATTGCTAATTTTAAAAAAATTCAAAGGAAAGTAAGTTTTCTATAGAAACATTTAAAATTTTACTAGTTTTTCATGTGAAGTAAATATATTGTCTGAATTTACCTAAACTATTTACTGGCATTGTTTTCTCATCCAAGTCTACTGTAGAGCAGGTTAATGCATCTAAACTGATTTCGAATAAGAATTACCTTGAATTTATTAAGAAAATTTGGTTGTCTTTATTTTTTCATGCTTAGTAATGCATCCTAATACAGTATTTTTGTTTATTTGAATAAGCATAAATATTAACTTATTTCTTTTATGTTGTTCTAACTTAGTTGGCAATATTTACTCAATTAATGCTGATCACTTATTTTCTTACTGCACTGAACAATATTTATATAATCCCAATGATGTATATTCTGTTTTACTGAGCTTTCAAATTTAAAAGCAACTATTGATTCAAGAGAAGACACTGAATCCTAAAGAGTAAAGTTTGTAATGTCATAATATACCTGGACTGCTGTGTCTACATTAACTGATATTGGAGGTTGGGTTTGCCAAATTGTTAGCCATTCTTTATTATGATTCTAAACACATTTGCTTATGTGAAATGAATCATAGATATATCTGTTTTTAATATAAATACTGTATTTGCTCAGGAACACACTGATAGTACATATTTTAACATAGTGAGATTAGGAAAGATAGTAGCAAGAACATGCTATCAGAATTTAGAGTAAAAATCATTTTCTCACTAAGCCATCAAACCTATAAGAGTATTGTTTTATGAGATGTGCATGCAAATAAGGTCACTCGCTATTAACTTTTATTTTTCTGGAGGCTCTCCTTGTTTGACTTGTAATTCTGTATCCCTGAAAGGCTATGGCTTTCTGAAGGGAATTTGTGTTTCTTGTTTTCTGCCTCCTGGAAAGATTGAGGTGGCAAAATAGTTTGTAATAAGAAGAAAGTCAACCTTTGCCCTGAACACAAAATAAACCTTCAGAATACTTTCCAAAGCTCAGCAAAACTTGGAGACATTGTTTAAAAGTGTGTGTACAGGTGAAACTTCATAACTTTTAATTTTGTGTGGGTCTGGAGACAATCAATATGAAAAATGAAAAGAAACCTATTTTGGAAGAAATTTTTAGCCTTTCTAGATGAAGACATCAACAATGTCAAAAGAGTGTTTAGATTAAATAAAATTTTTCTAATTTCTTCTGTATGTACTAGTAAGATAGCTAAATAGTTTAGACAGTGTTAGCTTTCTTTTTTCAACACTAGGCCTGTTTAGAAGTTGTAAAAACTTGCTAAACATTTTTAAATTTCTGTTCAATGAACTGAAATAAAATTTAAATATCCACATCTAGCTTTACTTAGATACTGGATACTAGAAAAAAATTATCCAAAGAAACAAAAGGTTTTTAAAATGAAGAAATCATATAATTATGTTAAATAATCATTTTCTTTCTTAATTCCTATATTTCTTGTAGTTGGGCATATTGTTTTTGTTTGTGCATGTGATAATGATTCATTTTCTTAAAATCTGTCCATGACTGCATTTAGGAAAAAGAAAAAAGTAGTAATTGAGGTGATATGGTAATAGGAATATTTCAATGTAAGAAAATAGAGCTTAGTAAAATTTTTTTAAATGAATAAAAAATTAACACAGTATCAATTGACAGAATTTCATTAAAATTAATTGAAAACTAAAGTTTTTAAATTTTTAAATAAACTTGAAAATTAAGGTTAATGAAATATATTCTTTGGGACTGGTTTACTTGAATTTGCTTAATACTTTTAAATGCATCCATTTTTCTGCATGTTACCTCTTCTTTTTTTTTGTTGTTGTTAGTTGGTATTTTTTATTATGATTGGATTATACTATGCTTATCTACTTACAAGTAGATGAATACTTGGGTTAGTTCCAGTGTTTTAGCACTTAATAAAATTGCTTTTACCATGAATGTATGTGTGTATCTGTGAGTATGTATTTCCACAATTCTTCGGTATGTATCTAAAAGAAAATAAGTAGGCATTTGCTTTTTTTAAAAGAAAATTGCTAAATTTTTCTATAGGTTGTTTGTACCACTTTGGATTTCTACCAAAATATATAAGGGTTCTACTTTTTCTATATCCTTTCTAATAGCTTGAAATAATAGTCCTTTAAAAATGTTGGCCATATGCACATGTGCAGTGATATAATTTTGATTTTAATTTGCTTTTATTGATGAGCAATTATATAAACATATTTTAATGTGCGTACTTCATTTGCATATTTTTTCTTCTAAGTTCATTCCTATCTTTTGTTATGCTGAGTCAGGTTGTTTGTCATGTAAATTACCAGATTGTATTTTTATGTTCTATTTAAGATTGATATCTCTCAATGTAATCAAAATGGCCTATTGGGAAGAAACTGACCCTCATCCTTCTGTTAAGATACTTAGATAACAAAGTTTGCAGACTAAAATACCTCTGTATTTTAGAAATAGGTATTTGAGAAATTTAAATCAGTTTTGTTTGTTTCAATGTGATTAATAGAGAATATACAACCTGCATGAAAGGATACAGGCAAAAGGGATATACAATGTGTGGCATTTGCAAATCCATCTCTCCTTATTTGAAAAGGTGTAAAGCAATGAACAGATGATTCTCCTCATGGAGACCCTTCTTAGGATGGAAACAAATAGTGGATCAGGTGCTGGGGGGCTACTTGAGGGACTAGTTTCTGCTGCTTGACTCAAAAGACTGACAGATAAGTTCCAGAATCTGGAACCTGCTGGAAATAGTACAGCGGCTTTTCAGAATTCCACTGCCATAGGCAAATGTCAGGAGTGGCAGGAGATATGAAAATAGTGAGAGAACCTAGAACCTCTAGCTGGGGTAATTAGTAAAAGTCTTTCACTATTCAAGGTTTGAGGAAAGTAAGTTGTTTTTCAATTGCACAAATCCCAACAAGTAAAAATATAAGGCATGAAGAGAAACTAGCTCAATCATAGGAATAAGCTAGAAGTACAGAAACGACCCAAAAGAAACACAAAGACTGACAAAAGTCAAAGTTTTGCCTTTATGATTTGATTGGCAGTTTTTCATAAGTTATCAGTAACCTCAAAATTGACACATAGAATTTTTCCTGGTCTATTCTAGATTAATATCTGTCCCTATGGTACCCAGTTATCAGGATTTGGAGCAACTGTTCAACCTCTTAAAATAAACTTCCTTCATTTGGCTTCAAGGCATTATTCTCTAGATTCTTCCCCCAAATTCTCTGTTCATGTGGACTCCCTTTTTCTTATCTATACTTTCCTCCCCAAACGTTCACTTATGGAGTGTTCTATAGCTTAGTTCTAGTATAGTCTATATATACATGTTCTCCAAATTGTATTATATTTTATAGCTGTATATTCTGTCTACGTGCTTATGGTTCCAAAATTTATATCTCAAAACGAGAGTGCTCTCTAAATTCCAGCCTCATATAATGTATATTATCCCAAAATTTCCTTTGCATTAGCCTGTGTAAAGCAACATTCATGATTTTCTTCTCATCTTCTCATCTCATAAATGATAATTTGATTACTATTGTTCTTGAGGCCAAAGGGTCACAAACATCCCTAACCATTCAATCAACCAGCAATTTCTTTTTAAATTATATATGTATATGTATATATTTCACATCTTTGTTTTCCCTGGAGTCACCCCCGATCCCCCACCCCCCACCCCCCAGTTGTATACTTTAGTTTGGTTCTTACTTGTTTTGACCTTTCCTCCTGATCTATTGTTTGTTTTTTTTCTGTATCCCATGTATTAGTGAAAGCATTTGGTTTCTGTCTTTTCTTTCTGACTTGTTTCTGCTAATATGACTTCTTCTAAGTACATCCATGTTATCATAAAATTGTCAATTTGTCAGTTTTGATTGATGAGTAATATTCCATTGTGTATATGTACCAACTCTTTTTCATCCAGTCATCTGATTTGGAACATTTGGGTTGTTTCCATGTCCTTGCAATTATAAATAGTGCTTCAAGTAAACATCCAAGCATAGGTATCCCTTTGTACAAGCATTGAGGTCTCCTTTGAGTAGATTCCCAGAACAGCAATTGCTAGGTCAAATGGTAGTTCTGTTTTCATTTGTTTGAGGGTCCTCCACACAGTTTTCCATAGTGGCTGGACCAGTTTATAGTCCTACCAGTTGTGTAAGAATATTCCTTTCTCTCCACATTCTTGCCAGCACTTGTCTGTTTTTTGGATGTGGGCCATTCTTACTGGTGTAAGGTAGTATCTCATTGTGGTTTGATTTGCATTTTCCAGATTGCTAGTGACATTGAGCATTTTTTCATGTGTCAGTTGGCCATTTGCATTTCTTCTTTGGAAAAGTGTCTTTGTAGTTCTTCCTATTTTAAACTGTTTTTTTTTTCTTTTTTTTTTTTTTTTTTTTTTTTTTTTTTTTTTTTTTTTTTTTTTTTTTTTTTTTTTTTTTTTTTTTTTTTTTTTTTTTATAATTGAGTGAGCTCTTTGTGTATCTTTGTTATCAAACCCTAATCACTTGTATGTAGGGCAAAAATTTTTTCTCACTCAGTTGGCTTTCTTTTTTGTTTTTTCTGTTGTCTCTTTTGCTGTACAGAAGTTTTTCTGAACATTGTACCTAAAACTATGCTTTAAACTTTCACCCATTTTTTCTGTTTCTGCTGTTGTTGGCCTGGGTCAGGCTGCTATAATTTCTCTAATTCAATTGAAAATGAAGCTAACTTGTTTCCAATACTTTTTGTTTACTTGCTTTTGACTCATTCATCCTTTGTTGATGTCTCTATTTTCCTCATTGCAGCCAGAGATATACGTTAAAAATGAAATCATCTTTTGCTACGTCAATCCAATATCTTCCTTTTCTATTCAGAGTAAACATCCAATTTGGTGGTCTTGTTGCCTCTTATTTTTTTCTTTCTACTTGCCTTTGATTATTCATTCAAGCCACAGTTATTTGTTTGATGTCAAAAAAGCTTCCTACTCCAACACTCATGATTTCTCTACTGGTCTTGTTGGAACCATGATGAACATTTACTAATGAAAGGAAGACAATGATTATGTAACTTGGATAGTAAAATATACCAAATCTAGGGAAGAAAAGAGATGAAAACCTAAATTTCTTTTACTGAAATTTCTTTTTCTTTTTTTCTCTACTTGTCTAGAATTTATAACTCAAACAATAAATGTATATTAATAATAGGTACATGCTATGTATTCAGACAAATATGGGACTTCTTTTTTCACTTTAAATTTAATCCTATCTTGCAAGTTATTATTGTTAAAGACAACTTGTATGGTTTTAGTATTTAAGGAAAATCTCCCGTGTAATCATGGATCACTTGAATATCCTTTTTCTCATTGTTGTCAAAAAATTTAGTTGTGCCAAATCTTTATTAAAGGAATCAGCAATAAAATGACAAACTTACTGTCTAAAGTTTTACTTAGAAAAATACTTAAATAAAGAATTACATGCTGATTATTTGCAATTTTAGATTTAAGGACATGCATTCAAGATGAGTGATACGATGTTTTATTCCTGAATTCTATAAAAAGCTAGCAGTGAAGCACTGTCCCTTGGATGGTACTACAATTATTTAATTGAGTAAGCCTTTCTAATTCCATAATGCCACATGAAAAGAACAAATTGTGTTTCAGTAAGAAAGAAAGAGCTACTTTCTTCTTCAATTCTATCATTATTCAATTTCCTTTGCTAGTCGCTCCAATCCACTCCTGACTGATGGTAGGCAGCAACATATGGCAGCGTTGAAAGAATTTATAAACGAAGCCTGTTAATGGTAACAAACAAATAAACAATCAAAAAGACCAGCCAGGAGGAATTAATAAAACTGGCAAATGCTTGGCTAGCAGAGCTTCCCACGTAGAGCAAAGCCAAGTGTTTGAGAGTATCTTGATTAAGTTTTCTCTCATCAGTCAGAGCATATTAATTTTTAGGACATTACTGAATTTAATATACTTTCAAATGTAAGTTCTTATTACTAAAGCTTCCGTATATCCTGTGCTCTGATGATTTTCCCAAATTCAGCTTCCAACTAGTAAATGGATAATGTCTGATCATTTTGGCAGAATGAAAAAATCTGATTATATTTGCGTGGCAATGGACAAGATAAATGAACAATAAAACACTTTACCAAACAAACAAGACATATTCAGTTTTCAAAATGTTTAGCAATAAAATGCTTAGAATGTGCCTTCTATGTTTATTAGCAAATAAGGAATATTCAGCTTCTAGGATGATTTGATGTATAGTATAAGCAAGTATATATTTTGAAAGTGAAATTACTTATATCAAGCCAGTTGCTAAACCCTTCAATCTTTTAGTACCTAGTACTTCTTTCCTATTTTTCTCCACTTCCTTTATAATTAGTAACAAAAAGATTAATTGCCTAGTCAAAGAACTGAAAAATATTTTATAAGCATTATTTTCTTCCTTTGAAAAGATATCTTCAATTTTCTTTGTAAAATTATAAAATTTACCATTCTAAGTATCACAGCTTGAGAAAATTATTCACCTTTTGCCCTAAATTTGAATTTTCATCTCAAATGTGTCTTACCGATTTACTGGTATTTGAAAATGCCCAAATCCATTCTTACGTAAATTGTTTTCTCTGGCTTCCCAGGTTTTTACTATAGTTTTGAGTTTATTAAAATTATTTCTAATAAAGTTAAATGTCTGAATAATAAGAATAAGTTTAATATAGTCTAAGTACATTGAATTAGTTAAAATAGCTTTAATCAAAGGGCCAGATTTTGTACATTAAAAACTTGATACTATGTTTCTGTCTCTAAGGTACAAACTGTCCACTTCCTTTCATGATGAGGAAAAAGATGAACATTCCTTAAACTTTAAATGCAAATAGGTGGAGAAGTTTAAGGTCACACTAGGAAACAAATCTCATCAGTAAATTTCTGCTTTAATGGAATAACAATACTAGTCATGTGACTTACTCTGCAAGGTAGAGGAAAAATTGAAAAAGGAAAGTCGCGGTTACTTCTGGTCAGTAACAACCCATCTAACACTTCAAACGCAGCTTAAACTTTAGATAAGTAGCTTTGGACTGTGCTGAATTTAAAATTTTAAACTTTGGGATTGAAGTATAAATATAACAGCATTTATTCTTAATACAGCTTATGATTCAAGGGTTAAAATATAGCCAAGGTGAAAAAACACTGAATTAGAAGCTGTAGCTCTACATATTACTCTGTTTCATAAATGAAGATGCTTTGAATGGTTTTGATTTTGCCAAGCTTTACAGAATAAAGTAAGTGAATGATATCCCAAGTTTTCTTGGACTACCCATTTAGACATCCATAAATGAGATTTCCCTTT
This sequence comes from Uropsilus gracilis, assembly GCA_004024945.1. Lineage (NCBI taxonomy): Eukaryota > Metazoa > Chordata > Mammalia > Eulipotyphla > Talpidae > Uropsilus > Uropsilus gracilis. The sequence continues at coordinate 35,820 of PVHY01006628.1, forward strand.
TCCCTTCCAACTGGGATAGGCATAGTAGGAAAAACCAAAACAACAGACCAACAATATTCCAAGGATTTCACAGATCTGGAGCTTTAAACAGAAGCTTTTGAATCTTGAAAGGTGTTTAATTAATCCTGTGACATCCCAAGAGAACTGAGTTCTCCTTATACATTGTACTTCAGACTTCTTTGTTAGATACCATCTCCTATGATCTTATTTTTTAAATTGCACTATATTTCATTATCAGCCAGATAAGCTGTCAGGTCAAGAGTTTTGAGGTGAGAACAACCTGTTTATGAATGTGTGCATCTCTGTGTGTGTTTGTCTGTATACTTAAACCTGCTTTCTAGCTTGATAGATACAATAGTGTCACCTACTTCATGGATTTGACACAAGAATCTATACACATATGTATATGAAGAGATTGGCATCCCTAAAAGTTAATTCCCACTCTAACCTGCATCTACATACAGTGTCAGAAATATAAGCCCTTTGGAAATTACTTCTCTCCATCCTGAATCTTCACCCAACCGACTTTTTATGCTTTGAGTTAACACCAGAATCAGATTCTTATTGTGATCATCCTACAAGAGAATACTTCCTCTTTATTACAGTCATATCACACCTCCTTTAGTGAATATGCAAGCATAATATAAACCAATTGGAAACTTTATGATTTTATAAAGCGATGCAGTTGTTATCACTCAGCATACATAGTTACCGACTTGCTACCAGGCCCTACTCTAAGCAGAAGGTGCAGAGGAGATGTGGCTTCAATCTAGTAACTAGCCCTGAAAATAATGTAAATGTAACTGATGGTTGCAGGCAAATTATTGATTATATTCTGCCTAAACCTTAAATATGCTCTTTTTCCATGCCTGGATTTGAATGAACTTCCTAAGCAGCCAAAAAGCCCTCACTAATGCTGCAGATTATGTACCTCTAACCCCAAGTTAAAAAAAAAATCTGTTTCTCAGATCAGAACATTTGTTTTAGGTTGAAATAGCAAACTGCATTTCATGACCTATTCTACCCACAGAGGAGGGTCAAAGGGCAGCTAAGGACACTCAGGGAAAATCCCCTCTCTAGGGAGTAATTTCACAATGATAGAAAATCTCACTATATACTGAGTCAGAAAACTTACAATTAGATTTGGTGTTTTCATTACCTGGCTCTGATGACTCAAATCAGTAAACTCTCAAGGTCAGATATTTCATACATGTAAGCATTCATGTAATGTGCACCTTGTGCCCTAAATTCCATTAGACACTATAAAATATAGAAATAAAGTTTAAGGGCTTCATTATTTAACTGGAGGAGGTCTTAAGATGTAGCATAAAGGACAAACTAAAATGGTGTATTTACATTTCATATATTTGCTTGTAGAACTAATATTGTGAAAACACCACAAAGAGAAGAAAATGATTGTTAGTTGTATTATGTGACAATAAACACACCGCCACAGAAGGTTACTGGGAGAATTAAGCTGAAAAAAGGGTTGTTGCCCATGTTAAGTTGTAAATGTTCAAAACGGAGTGTAATATATCTTTATGGAAGTAGTCATTTTAAATGCTGCTTTTCTATGAAAACAGACATCTACTGCTGAGTTTTATGGTATATCTATGTTATTTCCTTTGACTTGACAACATGCAAGAGAATTTACCAGTGAGTAAGTCTGATTTCTGTTATCTTGTCTAATAGCCCAGGAGGCACATGGCCTTTATGGGATTTTATGACCTCTCCAGTGTTATGAGATGTGCTTTCATCATTCACTTCCTGCCACCACCAATCCATCCAAATTCTGTTTCTTAGGCATAAAATTTTTTATCTTTTCCATTAAACAGGAAAGGTCACTTGACAACAACATTTTGGACAGTGCCCAAATGCCATTCTGGATAAACTACCAACATTATGTAAAAGGCACCGAGGGTATCTCAACCCTTCACAAATGATCAAAGTCAGATCTTTGATGGGATTTGTTGTAGTTTACGTTTGCATGGGACCTTTAAGGCTGTAAAGTCACCCATTTGCAAATTTTACCTGTCAAGATGAAGAACAACCTGCATGTAGCAACCATATGCTGACACATAGGGATTTGATAGACTGAAGTGTTGCATTTAATTGAAAATATAAGAGGATGGTAAGTGGGAAGAGTGCAATTATGTGAACTGGAATGGTGCCAGGCTCTTACTCTGTCCTGTGGGCATTGTAGACTCCCAAGAACTGACCAGATTGTTGACACTAAGGCTTCCTTGTGAAGGACACCTCAGAAGCAACTGGTCACTGGGGACAGTTGTTAAGCTGAATGGGGATTTTATTCTTCTAGTGAATTGGTCCTTGTCTAGATGATAATATGATCATAGGTTGAAGTGACTTAGAGGAAAGTTCCTTGCATAGGCACTTTTTCTATTTTCTTCTTTTGTTAAAAAGCTCTCAAAACGGAATATGAAATTAGGCTTAAATTTTCAAAACTAATTATTGTCCAAATAAAGAAAATATTATATTGGACTAAGGCTAGAATTCTGAAGAACTAAATATTTCAAGTGAATGATGCAGGTTTCCGATTAACTGCATACATTTTCAAGCCTAATTACTCAGATGAAAAGGGAGGCAAATTCACTCTAAATTTTGGAGCTGAGGAAAATACATATGAAAGAGCAAAGAAAAGCCAAGGTGACAAATATCTCCATGTAGCCCATAATCCCACAGGTGGTTTCATTGTTATGAACATGTTCATAGCATTTACTCCATTTTAATTTTTTTCACAGATGAATGATTCCTTTGTCATCTCTTTGATATGATAATTTGACATATCATATGTACTATGTGAGAAATTAGTGTACTGAGATTTTTTAAATTTCTATTTCATTCATCAGAACCATGATCTTGGCTGTCTGACTAGGGCACTGGTGCTAAACCCTGTATGTAATCTGCTCTGGTGCCTCTGGAGACTTTCCATTCCTTTTTCAATAGTGCCTATGCATTGAGAGATATTTTCTACTCACAAAATTCTTTACTTTTCCACGTGTACCCTTAAGACATAATTTCTTATTCTGTCTCAACTTCCCATCTTTCATTTAGAGAATGAATCTGTCTTTCTTAAGTATTCTTATATCTTATTTCCTATTCTTCATTACAGCCCTAATTCCCATTGTACCATACTGCAGAAAAGATCTCTGCAAGTTAATTGAGATGTAAGGGTGGACCCTAATCCAATAGACTGCAGCATCCTCAATGGTGATGCCTTGTGGGAATAATGGAGGAAACATCATCTTACTCTTACAGAGAACTGCTAGTCAGGAAGAGAGTTCTCACTAGAAACCAACCCCTGCAGAACCTTGACCTTGGACTTCCCAGTAACTAGAACTGCGAAAAAGTAGATTCATGTTATTTATACCACTCCATTTATGTTTCTTTGTTATGGTGACCTCAGCAGATTAAGATACTTGTTTCAGGCACATTCCTTCCCTTCCCTGGTCCTCAATCCCAGGGAGTGGCCATGTTCTAGATGGAAGATGTCATTATTCTGGAAAGTCACAAGTGAAATCAAACATCTCAATAAATATGTGATTTTTTTAAGAGATGTAATTTTCATCCATGTTTTCTTCTGGGCTGAATATATATGACTCAATGAGTTTCACTATATTTTTCTGTGTGTTTTGCTCATAGGACTTCAGTGACAGGACAGAAATGAAGCATGGGTTGATTTTAGAAAATGAAACAAATCTAAAATGGGCTTGAGTTTACACCACTGTAGATCATGTGATAGACTGCATTATGTATATCTCTCTACTGCCAGGACGGATGCCATTGGAAATCCCTCTACCTTCCCTTCATAACTTCAGGCTTGGTAATTAACATATTTGGCCAGTAAAATATGAGCAGCAGTGGCATGTGCAATTTTTAGTGCAAACATAGTATTTGTTTTGCCCATATTTTGTTCATTTCTTTGTGGCCAGAGAATAACATCTTGGACCCTGAAATGAGATGATATAAAAAAAAAATCATGGCCAGCCCACAGCCACCAAACAGTGTAGGAAATCTCTGAAACATGACTTGATCACCTGCTTTAGCAAGAGTTAGCAGATATAATCTATTAGGAAGAGGCTGCAAAACTAGATCAGGGCATGAAAGGTCTTATATATGAACCACCACTTAGATATGATCTTATCAGAAAGAGGAAAACCTCTATAAGATTCTAAGAAGAGAAAGACAAGTTTTAGGATCACATCCTTCAGATATGTATTACCACATCATAGCTACCACCAAAGGCACTGAAAGTCTTTCCTTTTCTTCCTCTTCCTGCTTAGCATCAGGTTTGGTGATTGGCATATCTAGGCAGTAAGGTTGGACAGCAGTGTTTGTTAAAAGCTAAATTGTGTCCACAACCCAGGTCATATGTGGAAGTCCTATTCTTTAACAGAGACTATGGCTAGAATAAAAAGATAGGAATTTTAGAGAGGTTACTAGATTAGAAGAGGTTTTAGGGTGGCCTGTACTCCAGTGTGCTTGATGGATGTCCTCATAAGCAGAGGGGGTTAGCACATGTGTGTGTGTGTGTGTGTGTGTATGCGCTCACACACACACAGACAAATGGCTGGCCAAGTGAGCACTCAGCAATAAGGAGGTTACCTGCAAGTGGAGGAAAGAGGCTTCAGAGGAAACAAAACCTGCTTGCACTGTGATCACAGACAACATTTTTGTTGCTTAAACCACCCAATCTTGTATATTGATAGGGAAACCCTAACCAAGTAATTTGCTTTATTTGGATGACTGGATCCAGGGCTGCGGGGGTTGCCTTGTCCTATTCAGGCTGAGAACTGGATGTGCTTGATAGTTTATGGTCCTGGGTTCAAAAATTGGGGAGAAGGGAGAGTCAAGGATTGAAGTAGAAGTATGAAATCCCAGCTGTTTTGCTTGATCAAGACAAAATCTGAGGCATAATTAGCACTTGAATGCTCTACTAGAGGACTCTGTTGAAGACGGAGCTTTTTCTGAAATCCTGCTCTAGCTCAGTTTCTCACCCCTTCATTGTCCTACCTCTCCCCTCCCCTTTGCAATTGTCCTGGGACCCTGCCCTTTGTAAAACACTTAAACACACTGGCCATTTCTCAGGGTATAAATGCTTCCCAGAAATCACACCTAAGCTAGGTAGTAAAGCCAAATGTTTTATCCTCCAAAAGATAGTCATTTCAAAGAAGGATGAAAAAAACACTGCAGTGCAAAGAGGTCGTAGAAGAGAGCCTTGATCTGTGAAGTATGTCAAGTAGTGGGAGGATAAGAACATAAGGAGTTTCATTGAAGATGACCAAAGAAATGCATCTTAAATCAAAAACATTGCAGTCTCTATATCCTTCTGGCATCTGCTTTTTCAGTGAAAATTTAGTTATTGCCATCTTAAAAACATTAGTTGGATACCCTTTGTTCCTGTCTCAACTACTGGATAGCTTTGAATTCTAACAGTTATTGCTAAGGTATACACATTACAAAACCTAATCAAATTATTCAGTGTCTTGCTTTTTATTTATCAAATAAAGCATCACAAGCCAGAAATTTATTGCAAAGCTTTTCATGTGCACCTAAACACCTACTACTTCATTTTCCTCATGACATTAATCTTTCTAGTTATCATTTTCATTGTTTCATATGTTCAAACACTGACGCCTTATCGCAATTTCATAAGAACACAATAAAAACAGTGTTTGTTGGTTTGTGCACTGTAACAAATTGTTATTGCCCCCCTCACCATGATTTCAATATTATCCTTCATTTGCTGTCACCTTCATTTTGTTCTGAGTCTTCATAGTTGCAGATAGAGATTTTATTCCCACTGTTCATTATGCTTCCCGCTGAGCTTGAAAGCTAGTTCCTGATGGTTCTGTAGAAACGTGTAGGGCTCCCCAATTCTCAAACATTCCTCAAGGAAAAAAATGCTCTGCTTCATTTCTACCACCCCCTAGTCTTTCTACCACCGATAAAATCTAGAAATAGTGTAATGAAGGAGGAGTTTCATGATAACCTTTTGGTACCAGAGCAGACCTCTCACTGGGGGACATTTCCAACTTGGATAGTGATCTATTCTCAATCCTCCAAGCTGGGGAATATAAGCAAAATCACATACTCAACTTGTCAGACTTGGGACTGAGAGCCGAATTACTAAGATAACCATCTGAGAACCTCATGTTGTAAAGTTCTATAACGTGGTCATTAACCTGTGCATTTGATTCGTTCTTTAGATGAGCCTGTGAATGATGAGGCTGGGATAATGGAATTGACACTTTTTCCCTTCTGTTTTCTGGGGAAATCACCTGTCTTTCAAAAATTTCTAATTGGCCCAAATATAAATTTAAGAAAATTATATTCACACCAAGAAAGAGCATTTATAATTGTTCTTGAGATTAGAATCATTTTTAGTTTCAGTTTCCTTTGAGATTTGATAAAACACATATAAGTTAAGTATTCTCATTTCAGGGGAAACATAGAGTCGTGGGAAAATTTCCAAAGTATTAGGAAAAGTGAGAATCTTTTATTTGTAATAATTACATAAACAATAATTAATGTTCTGGGACTTGTATGATTAAATAGATTTTCTACATAGATACCTCTGTAAGTGAGTACACCTGAGTATTTCTAGTTACTAAACATATCTACTTTCTTGATTCATATCGACCTCATTTCTTTTAAATTGTACCTTCAACTGTTTGAAGTTCTTCAAAGCTTATCTATTTTATCCTCCTTCTAATTCACAACAGAAACAATGTCAAGATAATTAACTTTGATAACCTATGTAGCATAAAGTTATTATAAGTGAACAAAGGCCATAAAAACTTTCCTAAAAAGTCCCCAAATTCTTAGGTTTCTAAATTAGAGACCATTTTCAAACCTTGTATGTCTGCTGTGAGTAAACAAATCAGGGTTTAGTTAAATTGTTAGGGGAGTTTCATCCTTTACTTTTTGAATAAGAAAATATTTTGAATGATGGACTTAATCATATTTTAACTGCATAGATTATTATAAGTATATTTTAACTAAAGATAATCTATGATTTGAACAGTGCTAATGCCTTCTGGAGTTGTATGGAATTTGATGATGTTCTGAATCTAACAGAAGTCAACTAATTTTTTGTGAAAGTCCTCAACTTTTGGTTACACAATGATTTGTTTTTGGATTCTAAATCACAAGTTTGTTTCCTGACATTTTTATTTCTAATCAGTGAGGCTGATCAGTGATATGCTAATCTGAGCTTAGTTGACTGTCTTAGTTGACTGTATCTCGGAATATTACTCATCAATTAAAAGTGACAAATTCGACGATTTCATAACAACATGGATGTATTTAGAGGAAATCATATTATCAGAAACAAGCCATAAAGGAAAAGGCAGAAACCAAATGGTTTCATTATTATATGGGATATAGTGAAAAAATAAACAAAAGCCTTGAGGAAAGTCAAAACAAGCTAAGCATCAAACTGAAGCGCACAACTTTGAGCAGGAGGGAAAAAGGGGGGGGAAGGAGGGGATAGGGGACAAATCCTTGAGATTTGTTTGATTACATTGTTTGATTACAATGTGAAATTTATATATAGATAAATTAAAAAAAACAAAGAAAATAAAGCAGTGGTTTTGGGGGGGAAGAGGGGGAAAAAAGCATAAGGTAGGTTTCATCTTTGAGCACATTCTAAATTTAAGCCAATATTTAGAAATGCTCAAAAAATAACAGTGAGGAGGGTGAATCTGGGGAGTCTGTCAGATAATGACCAGTCACATATCAATGTGATTTAAATTATCTGCACAGGAAGCCACCATTACTTTGAGTATCAGCAAATTCTTCTTGAATTGAGAAAGCTACATTGTCACTGTGACAATGAGAACAATAGTCAATTCTTTATGAAAATAAGTTAAATCTAAATAAACACCATTCTTTTGGTCTGCCATTCTTCTGTATTCACAATGTTGCTAGGTAGTAAAATTATCATCTAAACTGATATGGAAGGAAAACATTCCACAATGCCTAGAGCTTTGAGAGAAGTAGTTCTATTGAACAATGATGTTGGTATATTTTACCTGCTTCTGGCTGTTTCTAACAAACTATAATATGAAACAGACAATCTATCACAGACCAGAATCTATCACAGACCAGAATTTTCAGTTATGCAAAGATAAAAAGATTAAGAAAATCAGAGCTTTACAAATGGAAAACTGCAGCTGTCTCTATACTCTGAGAATCAGGTGTGAAGGTCAATCAAGTAAACTGGTAAATAAGAATTAATGTAGTTATTATATAAAGAAGTTGGATTATTGTTTATGGATTATTGTTTATTATGGACCCAACTTCATGGAAATATATCCCATGTCTAAAATATTTTGATATAATTGTCCTGCCATAGAAACCATAATTCTGGGTTCAGAAAATGTGTTTGTTCAATTTCTAAAATAATCTTTAATTTTCCAATTTTAAACAGAGACTGAACCATAAAATGGGCAGTCTCTCTCTAGGGAGAATCTTTTTTGTAACTGCATTCTAGAAGTGTCCACCAGGCATGAAAGAGAATAATCGCCAAGGAGGCAAAGACAGACATTGGAAGAGACTGAAAAGGTACAACATTCAGGACACCGAGGCAGGGCCTATGGGGGAACTTGTTTCTTTCCTGTGAAAGTAGTATCCCAATTATAGCCCAACAGAATTTTCTTCACTAGTAAGCAATGATCACTGAAGGTCTTTACCACCCTTTCTTTTATTTGAATGGGGATTTTAATTACATTTATCTCATTCCTAGTCCCTCAGGTATTGCTTAACTAAAGACTTTATTCTGAAACTACGTAGGTATGGTGCATTATTTTGAGCCCACCTTAAAACAAGTGTATTTTCTTTCTCACTTAAGGACAATGAAAGTGATTATTTCTATGTCTCAATTATGTTTCTACTTTAGGAACATTGCAAACTTATATTCAATTATACAATTTATACAAGAGTTAAATTATCCATTTCCCAATGTACCCAACTAAGTGTTATGAATTAAGTTTAATAAACACCTTGAAATAATTTATACATTTCATATTCTTGCAAATATCTATAGTTTGTATAACTCATGCCAAATGTTTCCTCCTTACTCCCTAAATAATTGAAAAATAGTGATCAAGAGATCTGACCTTTAGAATAATGCAAAGATCATTATGACACCGAATTTTTAATTACTTGCATATCAAATAATACTATCTTGATTATTTGGTGACTTCCATAGTTATTTTTTTGTCACAATTAAAGGGTGCAGTCTTTGATGCAGTAAGGATAAATTTATATCTCCTTAGATATCATTACATCCATTTCTTTTGGGAACTTGACTAAAATTATTTTTATTTGGTGATGCCATGTTACCATAACACTTATATCATCTCTAAATATCCTTTAAAGCTATTATTACAGATATGATTAATATTTGTATTTATCAGCTACACTTTCTAGCTTTTCTGCTAGACATTAATGTCATGTATAATCAACTAGTACTATATTATTTCAATTGTCAAGTACATATAATTTATTTCTATATCCAGGAGGGTAGGTTTATCATTAAAAAAAAAAGAAAAAGAAAAGGATGCCTGGATAGACACAAGTAGGTAGAAAGGGCTGTCTCTGAAAGGGACAGGTTTCCTTAGGGAGGCCTGCATAGACCAGGAAAAAAAGAGAATTATCCTTCCTGTTCTGCAAAAAGAAAAGGTTAGTGAAAAAGACACCTGCATAGACACAGGTGGTTGGGTCAAATGCTTAAATGTAATTTAATAAGTTATTTAAATAACTAATAAAAAAGTAAGTTAATAATCTGAATCTTTAAAATGAAGCAAAAAATGAGATTAAAAAGGGATGAGAAATCATTAGTAAAATAAATAAATATATTAAAGATAAATATACTCACTTGGTTTATCTTTGTAAGAGTCCCTCAAATATAAATTTTGATTGCTTTTATTTTTTTTTTCATTTATCATTACAGAAATTTTTGAATAGAGACATAATTAGAGGAAATTGTAAAGGAATTCCACGAATTATAAAAAATTATTCACATTTTCTTATCTGCGATTTACTTATTCCCCCCAATTTTCCTCTTGCCCCATTAAGATGGAGGAAAAATATAACCATCTTGATAATATCACTAAGCCAAATTTAACAAAGTGACATTTGATAGAGGTGCTATCTCAAAAAATATTGAGATTATTTTATAAACTTATTCACCTTTTTAATTTTTACCATTTTATAGTCATATCACTATATACATTATAGCCTTCCTTCTTAAGTGTTTATACGTAAATATTTACTTTCATAACTGTGCAACATGTCATTTGAACCAGAAAAAGAAATCTCACTGCATCTTCATCCAAGGAAGAGAAACACTATTCAAATAAAAACAGTTAATTTTTAAAGAAAATGGTAAAGTTCCGAGAAAAAGGGCTGATTATTTACCTAATATATGAATTTACTTTCAGTATGCATTGTTATAAAATAAAGATTTTAGTTTGACTTGTAAAATACATGGTTTAGTGATATCAGTAACTCATTCACTCATTCTAAAAATGTTTTTGGACTACTATTATGTTCCATGTGTAATATAATGGATATACAAAAATAAAGAGAATAGTTGCTCATTGATTTCTTCAGCAAACACTAAAACAGATATGAATGAGGTTCTGGTTCTTTCCTCATGGAACAGATGGAAGTAATCAAGATGAACAGAAGTAGGTAGATATGGTGATAAGTGTAGCAGCAAAATGGTATTGAAACAGAGTGGTTAAGAGAGTAATTTTTAGACTGGCGTAAGCATAAAGAAGGTGGTGATGTTTAAGAAAAGTTTTTAAGTAGAAATGGGTGCGGATCACATGGTTTAAAAGTTTGAAAGAAAATGTGGGAGAAGACCATTCTAGAAACTGGGAAAAAACAACAAACAAACAGTATCAGTATTACAAAATATTTGCATCCCAAAAGCATGTAGAATCACATGTTGAAGAAAATGCACATTAATATATAGGCCCATATTGTAAGAAATAGAACTAAATGATCAAATATAGTTTACTTAACCATAGTTTATGAGCCCTGTAGCACCAGAGAGCAATCCTGAAAGATGTGCATTGTTTACTGCGCCTGCTCCCTGAATTAAACTCGGGGAGGAAAACTGCATTGGTTGAAATATAATTCAAGTTGATTTTCCCATGTGTTTGTTGATGAAGCCTATGACCACAGCTGAAACTCCAAAGGAGTGGGGACATCTTTCTTTTTTCCTCCTTGAGTCTCTACTCAATTCAGGTTTATTCTTTAGTGGAGGGAAAGAATTGCTGATCGGCATCCTGCAGGCTTCGGCACAGCTGGCATCTGCAATACTTTGGTGCGTGTCCAAGAACCATGCAGAGAACTGACATACAGGAGCTTAGAAGTGATTTCTTTGCTCCCTGGAGAAGTCTCTCCTCAGCACAGTGACAGGGGGCTCAAAAGGGATATGTGGCAGAGTCACTTCTGTGGACAGAGGAACCGGTACCTGGATTTCTACTTTGATTTAGGCTAGAGTAGTGTCTGATTTTGGGGTCAAATTTTCAGGTCAGTTTTCTTCTTATAATTACAGTTATGGCCATGGATTTGTTGCAAGACTTGCATTCACATCACTCCCCTTAGGCAAGTCTATGGATTTGTTTATTGATGGTTTTTAAGAAAGGGGTAAAAATCCTTATGCATTCAAGATTGTTGTTTGTAAATGCTGGGCCAGTGTAATTCATTGTTCTGGAGTTTCCCTGGTGAGAAAGAAATTTCACTTGGGTGTAATTTAGTCAGAGCTTGGGGTAGTACTTACCACGTTTGACATGTGAGACATCACAGCTCTGGAAAAGGGCTTATTACCGAGTCATATTTTTATAGTTTTCCAGGTGACTGGGTATTTCTGAAACATCCTGCATCTTATACAGCTGTATTCACACCGTTTCCTTAGGAAAGTGAGTCTGCAGTACAGAGCAGCATGCAAAGAAATGCCACTAGTTATCCAGATAATGTATACTCTGTAATTAGGAGAATCAGGAAAGCACTAGGGTACAGTGACTCCACTCAGTAGTTATAGGTGTGATTATCCTTTGATCAGTCATTTCTTAAGGTATAATGATGGGCAATAGATGAAACATTTAAAATCTGATTCCCATAATCTATGAAATGATGATATAAACTATCTCATAAGTGTCATTTTATACCTTTTAATGTTTTCCCAAAGTACATAAAACATTTATCTCAGTATCTATCACATTGTTAGTTCTCAATTATTAATAACCTTTATTGATAGATTACTTAACTCTTAATAAGTATCAGATTTACATAAAGCCTGATTATGAATATCCTTGTAAGAAGTTTATAAGGGATCGCAATACCTACTCCCATTCTTTGTAGTTAGTTTCCATTCATGCATTCATGCATTCATTACTCAGAAAGGGCTCTTCTTACCTGCATTTTGTATTAAGAATTGATGTATTCCATTCATTGGTGTCTTTAAAAAATTTCTCAGGCAAGTGAAAAATTTTTGTTTACTTCTATTTAACTAAATGCAGTCTGCAATCAGTTTTGAATTACTCCCTTTGATAAACAGAGGAGAAAATTACCAAGACTTTAGAAATGAAATGTACCAGTTTTAATCCACTCAAAGTTATCATTTTTATTAAAAGGGTCCCTTAGAAACACAGTAGTTTCCTTCACTACTTGCAAAGTTTATACCATTTTGGCATATAGCATAGAGTGTCTGGAACTTGACTTTATTGATAAGGTTAGTGGAAATTTACTTTCCTCAGAACCTTACCAGATCAGTGAATTGAGATCTAGAGAGCTTATGTTTGCTTCTGTAAACTTGTAAACTTGTGAGTGTTTGAACATGATACTTTTAAATATAATGAACTGCTTGGTAAGAATTTGACTATTTGTAACTTTAACAACTGTTTGTTCATTCATGTGTTTCCACTAGGGATGGTGCTGTATTGTACTGAAAGGTATCCTCCAAGTCAGTTGGATGATTGCCATGGACTGACTGTCTGGAAATAACTCTTCTCACACAGTGCTAGATCATTCATCAGTGTAAAGGGAGCAAGGTGTCTGAGATTATTTAACCTTCTTATTTTTTTTGAGCTATAGGTAGTACTCTACTTAAATGTATTCATTTAAATGCAGTTTGAAAAAAAAATCAGATTTTGCTATCAGACAGACTTGTTGGGTCTTTACTCAAATTATTGATCAGTCCTGAATTAGGAGCAAGTGTTATGGAAATCATTATTAAAATGATATAGTGATTGGTATTTCTGACTTCAAATCTAATTAATGTGTAATATTAAAAGAACAAAAGGGTTGGATCAAATTTTGCAAAAAAACTAACCAAGCAAACAATCTCTAAATAATGATAATGTTAGTATCAACTGTTTGATAGTCAATTCCACCAAACTATTATATAGACAACTGGCAATGGGGGAAATTTAGGGACGAAAAACACACAATTTTTGATTAAAGAAAATCTCCTTGAGCTTAAATCCTCATCTTGACATGGAGATTAAAATACTCACCTCATAGGAATGTAGTACTAAGTAAGAAAACCTCTATTAGGTGCCTGAGAGACAGATCACATCTTTTTCCATTTATGTTCTTACAGTCTATAAATAAAATACCAGAGATCATGTTTTAATACTTCATCACTCAAAACACATATTACACCAAGAAAAAAATGCAAGCAAAAATGATATGGTACATGATTGAAACCCAAGACTTTCACTTCCTGCTAGTAAGTAGGCAGAGGAATACAAGTAAAGTATAACTAGATTCCCTCCTGAATCAATGACCTTCCCAGTTTTAGACTTTCTTTTCTTGGAAGGGAAAAATAGATTTAATTTAAGCCATTACGCTAAGAGTGCTGATAGGGCTCAACCTGATTTTCATGCTAGAATTTACCTGTAAACCAAGTGTATTTTCATATTTTAAGAATCTAGTGATTACTTGATATTATAATGTAGGGACATTTTAAGACAGCACTGTAGTTTTTCAATAGTAGAAAGTCGAGTAAGAAATAGACAACTCCCAGATTTGATATACAGAGATTATAAGAAATAAAATAGAAAGATTATAAAATTAAATTATTTTTACTAGACTCCATAGACCATGAATGATTCATGGAGAAATCTCAGCAATCCACAGTCACCTGCCAATCAAAGCTAGCTTGAGAAGTTAGTGGCTTCCCCTTAGGTGGAACTGGTAGGCAGGCAAGATCAGTTGAACTTCAAAAGTTGATACAGTTCATTTTTATTGTTGTTTTAATTCACTTAAAGACTCTCAGAGCTTTAAAAAATGTAGGTGACCATTGTGAATTTCCACAGAGACTAAGATGCTGTACTACCTACTTATATCCACCAAATGATTTTATTTTCTGAATGCCTAATAATGCCTTACAGAATTATTTTTCTATGGGACATAATTTTTAAAATACGGTTCTGTGAAGTTCATAGCTCCTTGAGAGAAATCCTTTCTATGTCTTCTCTATCTCCTGGTACTCCTAAAGGGGGGAGATTTTGTACCACTCTGGGAACTTTGTTGAGGCAAGAGCTATATTTAAATAATAGCCTCATGAGAAATAAATACAGTGTTTAGAACAAATATTAAACTATTTCTCCATTTATCTCACACTGTTTTTGTAAACAAATTCAATGGTACTGCATTGTAAATCAATCAAATCATTTTTACAAAGTTGATAGTAAGAGGACACTTGATCTCTGATTGAACTATGTTCTAATGATAGTAAAATATGTGGCTAATTGCATCTTTTAAACATTAAATATCATTTATTACTGTACATTATTTTATCTTCTGACTATTTAAATTAAATAAGATGGAAATGCCTTGTAAGTTGTGAAATTTCCCTAAGTAAATTATTTGTACATACTCATAACTACAGCTGTTTTTCTAGCTACAAAAAATTAAGGACATCACACTGGTTTCATGGAAAGATTTTCTATGATCAGGATGGAAAGTGATTCAAAATTTCACATTGAAATGTGAACAATTGTTTTGGTTGTAAAATGATGCTCTGGAAGGTTGAGAGACCCTGCCAGAATAATACACATTGAAAAATCTCAGGGGAAGCTTTCTTCTTCAGAGATTTTCTGGTTGCTTTTCACTTCAAAGCAGCCAACATCAGCATCTTGATAATAAGCCAATGTGAACATCCAAACATCTGTAGTGCCTCCCTTCACACACTTGGTTCATTTGTTGGTATGTCAGAACATGGCAATGTAAATCAGAAAGAAAATATTGCCTTTTTACTTACTTTCCTATGTCAGTAATTCTCTCACTGAGTCAGATAATCATATTTGTATTATTTGTTCATGGAATTAAAGAAATTACAAAAAGTGCGTGGTATCATAGATTCTGATTTGCTGATTTTCAGAGAATGAATGGAGGTTCAGAAATGTGCAGTGACTTGCCTAAGGTTATATGGTGGGTATAAGGCAGGCACATGGATTATCTCTGGTTTTCTCTCAACTATGTCCCTCTTTTCTTTGAATACTTCTCTGCTCAGTTCAAGAGTCGCTCATGGGCCACTAGCATTTATAGCACCACAGCACTGTGATTTATGCAGATGCTAAATCCAAAAATGGTATGAACTTGCTTTGTATCTGAATAGCTAGTGGTGTATGGGTTTTAATCAAATGTTTTTGAGGGGTATAATAAAAGTCATTTATTTCAAATAATTAGTAAAATTCAAAGAGTTTCACAAATATATATTTGCATGTGCAGACAACAAGGGATGTAGAATTAAAATCAACTGGCTATTATAGACTGTCTTAATAGATAAAGTGACTAATGATGTAAGGGTGATTTTTTTCCAATTTACTTTTTATTGAAGCATGATTTATACATAATATATATATATTTGCACCAATATCTATGCCTATATCTATAAATGTATCTGTATCTATCTCTATCCATTATCATTACTCTCCCAATCATTTGAAAATTATCTCTAGGCATAATACATCTTTCCTTCTTTATTTTGAACCGTGTAGTTCTCCAAAACAAGGACTAAAATACTCTTAGATATAACATTTGCTTTCCCCTTTGTCAAATCTATTTTTTTCATTCATTTCAATTGTCAGTTCAATGTGATGGCATAAGGCTAAATATGCTCTTAATAAAATCATTTGAGCACAGAATGCTTAGATTTCTTTCAAAGCAGTATAGTTAAAAGTTAATTATTTTATATTCAGTGTGAATACACAGTGGAGTGAATTGTCAGCCCTTGAGTGTCATTTAAATATATATTATTTTTATTATTGATTACTTTATTTTTAACTGAGACTGAGGTAATATTAGGATAATCCTATCAGGTATTACCACTATGTGCATCTAAAACCAAAATCACCCATAGTTGACAAGTTCACTGCCATAGTCCATTGTGTTTTTTTCCTTTGTTTTTATCTCCCACCTACTACTCCTTCCTATGAATGCTTCATTTCCATAGCCAGCCTCTACAGGTTAGTTTTTATGCTTGTTTTTATTTCAGTCTTTGTGTTCTCTATATTCCACATGATAGTGACACGACCTTGTATTTATTTATTTCTTCCATCTTACTTCCCATAGTATTATCCAACTCCAACTTCCACCTCTACAACCATTTTGTCACAAATGACATGAGTTTGTCTTTTTTGAACACTGAGTGACATATGTACCACATCACATCTTGATCCACTCATCTGTTTTTGGCCATTTAGGCTGTTTCCATAATTTAGCAATTGTAAATAGCACTGCAACAAACATGAGAATGCAAATTGCTTTTTGGATTAAATTCAATGTACTTGAATTTTTTTTTTTAGGCAGATGCCCAGGAGTGGAATTACTAAGTCATATGATAGATCCATTTATGATATTTTGAGACACATCCTTATTGCTTTCCAAAAGGACTGGGTTAGACTGCATGACCCCTGGCATTGTAAGAGAGTTCCCTCTTCTCTACATACTTGTCAGCACTTGTTTCTGACAAGTGCTGGGCTTTGATGTGGGCCATTGTCACAGGCATGAGATCGTTTTTCTTTGTGGTATTGATTTGCATTACTCTGATGATAAGTGATGATGAACTATTTTTTGCACATGTATCTAGGAATGGAATTGCTAGATCATATGTCAATTCCATTCTTAATTTTGTGAGGAACCCTCAATGTTTTCCATAGGAGTTAAACCATTCTTCATTTCCAACAGTAAGGTAGAAGTCTTCCAATGTCTCCATAACCTCACCATCTCTTGTTAGATTGTTATTATTAGCATGCAAGTGAGTGTAAAGTGATATTTTATGATGGTTTTGCTTTATATTTTCCAAATAACTAGTGATATTCCATATCCTTTCATGTAACCATTGATCATTTCTGTGATCTTTTATCTTTAAACTATCTATTGAAATTATTCATTTCTAAATTGAATATTTTGTCTCATTATTGTTAACTAATAAGACTTAAATATATGTTATTGATGCTAGGTTTCATTATCTATTATTTGCAAATATTTTATCCCACTTTCTGAATTATCTTTTCAATCTTTATATACACAAAAGTTTAATTTTAAAAAGTAACATCTATTTTTATTTGATTCTTATGTTTCAGTACCATCAATTTAACTCTGCCCCCAAATTCAGTATTAATAATATATATTACCGCACTTTTTTTTTAAAGAATTTTCTGGTTTTAACTATGACATGTAGATCTTTGCTAGACATTGTGTTAATTTTTTGTATGTGGGATAAAATGAGAGTAATACCTAAAATTTAACTCTCTAGTTACAGCAAGATTTTAGACCTACAGGAATTAGCTTCCAGCTCTCCAAAAAAGATTTAATCTCTGTAGAGCTCCAATCTTGTCCTGGTAGACTGTTTGTTTTTTAAACCAGATCTTCTGCATTCATTAATTCATTAGATTATCCATATCTATGCTTGTAAGTACATAAGGTGAACCTATCTATCTCAGGGAGAATGAATTTAAAGCATAGAGGTAATTTGAACTTGTGAAATGTAGGTGGATTTCAAATAAGTTATATTTTTAGTAAAGAAATTGAGAAAGCTCTTTTTAAATTGGCTGCACAATTTTAGTGACTTTTTTGAGCTCAGAAGCAATCTTATTTCTGAAAAATTGAATCATTTCTTGCCATACACTTTTGTCATAACCTACACATAACATTGAACAATAGAGATTCAGTCAGTTCATCATATTTTAGCCTTCTTCTGGCCTCTTCAAATGAAACCAAACAGTTTTGGAGAAATAAAACATAAAGTTTTATTTTATTGTCAGTCTTTTAATGTTTCTTACCCACAGTGTATTGCCAATTAGAGAAGAGCATACTGTTTTTGACTGATTTTTTGAAAATATGAGGTGTAGCAGGTCAATATTTTAACTTTTAAAAAAGTATTTATGGCAATGCAGCTATATTGTAAGTAGAAGTTCGCTTCTTCAATTCTTAAAAAATTAAAAGTCTTATTGTTTCCGAATATGTCGAGAAATTTGCAAATGGCCCAAAATGATAGATGCTTCAATATCAGAGACAGACAAATCATATCCGCACACAGTGTTGTGGATAAGGCATGTTAGAGTGACATTTAATGATATGTCCTTTTCTTTGGAAAGGCTATATATTGAATGGAATTTGCTAAAATGTTTATTTTCATTGTCTGTGAAATATGCAAGAATGTAAACAAAGTCTAATTTTATCTGAGCATCATAGCCACCTTTATTTTATGTTTCTTAGAATATTTCAAAGAATTCAAAACTTCATTTTAAACACAAAGTACTTAGAGCTGGCTGTGCAAGTCCAACCTTTTAATTGTTGCTATGAATTTGATGCAGCACTTGATAAATTAGAAAGCAAGATCTTTGATATGATCTTAAAGAATCAGTTTTCACTGAAAAGGACTAATATATCTGCTATCAAAATTTCTCCTTTTGTTCACCCACAGGACAATTGAATTGCAAACTCTGATACAGGAAATGTAAATCTACTTCGTTTCACAGATCAGTTAAGAGAACAATACAATAATGTGTTCATGTGGTATGCCCAAGTTAATTCTTTGCTGCTGTTTCCAATTAAGCATTAGTGTCCTATTGGGAGATGAAAAGCTTTTGATTGATGTAGAAAAAACTGCCTGTCTCATCCCCTACTTATTAGATTCAGTCTTCATATGTGCTTTCATATCTCTTTCTCCATATCCCAAATCATTTTCTACATATTGTGCAGCATGCTCTCCTTTGCTTCTTCACCTCCCTAATCTATTTGCATGTGCCCCTTTGTCTTAAAATAACACAGTAGTAAGTTATTTGTGTCATGCTGGCATAAATATTACAATCATCATTTTCCTTATTGGAATGCTTCAAAAATTTTACCTAATATTTTCAATGTTAAAAATTCAACTAGAGCTATCTAAATATAAAACACAACAGGTAATCCACAGGCAATGTCAAAGATAAACTTCTAAAGTCTAGATTACCATGCACATACTCGCACACTTGTCACATTATTCAGAGTGAGGCAACAATGAATGATCCATGTGAGACTCGCAAATCATGATTATCAATAGGACCGGCTGAGGGTTATAAAACAACCCTAGGACTAAGGAAGGGGAATAATTTTTGTTGTATCTGACAGAAAACAGTATTGTTTTCATCCTTTTTTTTTTTTTGACCTGTTCCATGGTTTTTATAATTTCCCCCCATCCTCTTGAAACTTATCCTCAAAGGAAGTATACATTTGAAAATTTTTGTGACTGGGGAGAGGTTTCTCAGAATATTGGGGTAGAACGAAGTCTTAGAAATGGTAGTTGGAGTGCATCTGAATAAAAAGATCCACTGAGATGCAACTTGCATTCAACTCACATGCCTCGTTCACATGGTCCAATGTTTTTATCTGTATCTAAGTGTAGTATGGGCAATATTCTTTTCATTTCTTGACCCTAAATCCAATAAAAGACCCTGAATGAAATTTATTTGTCATGCTATTCCAGCTTTAATGTGGAACAGATTAGAGTTGCCCTTTTCTTTCATAATATTGATGACTTATTTTATGAGGTATATACTAAATGTTTTCGATCCTTTTCTCATGAGGAACTTTAGCCATGTATTACTTACAGGGCTTCCACAGAACAAATGGGGGCTAGACTCCGGGTGTCACATCCAGAGGTGCACTCTGTGGAACCCATCCTGTTAAATGGTGATGACTGTCACTTGGTCAGTTTCATGTCTGCCAAAATTTCCAACAGAAAGACATTTCTGAATTTGCATTTGGTATACATTTCATTGGAAGTATCAATGAATCTAGGCCAATATTTTGCTCTTCCTCAAAGCTTTCCTCCCCAGCCTAAGTATCTAATGTTGATTCCTGTGTGAACTCCTCATTATGCTACTTGCTATTAAATGGTGAATTTTTTATCTCCCTTTCTCTGTAGCTATTAGTTGTCTTTCTCTTAGCAGTTGATGTTTTCTCTTAAACTATTTATTTTTGTTATACCAAATATCAAATTTTGTTATGTCAAATTTTATTATGTCAAATATATCATGAATTCTTGTGTTATATCAATGGTTTGTATTGTATCAGACTATCATTTATTTTGATGTTAAAATTGTTTCTAGAATTAGCATATGAGTCCCTTCTGCATATTTATGATAGATTTTCATCAATTATTGACACTTTTTTTTTGCACAAGAATTTCCAGATTTAGCTTGTACTTTTCCTTGCCCATTCATGGAGTCACCATTTCTCTCACAATCTCTAGATTTTGTCAATGAAAAATGACATTTAGTTTTAACAGTCTGAATATATCTCTACTCATTCCTAGTGAGGTATCATTGCTTTTATATCTCAGCAGAGATCTATGAAATATATGGACACAAACTATTTCTTTATAATTAAAGCCTCAAGTCAAGTTCTTAGCATGGATACATGCAAGATAGTGCAACGCTAATAGGCATTTTTCTTTAGTGTGAGGAGATGCCATATTTGTAAATTATTCTGACACAGAAGGAAATGACTACCCCTCCCTGCTGCTTTCTTCAAAATTATATTGCTCTCACCAGAAGATACTGCCCACCATTGCCCTTTCTTTTCTTCCAGGACATAGTTCACATCTGCCCTTTGGTCTCCAATTTCTCAGACTCATGCTGAGTCTGTAACCTTGACAATGTACCTCAGCTTTTAAAAGTTGCACCCATATTTTGCAAATCATCATTTGTTCAATTTTTCTATCATGTCCTTGCAAACAGTCAGAGAGTACTTGTTCAGAATTACTCAGATTTGGATTAAAATTCAGTTAAAAAACCAAAGATGACTTTCAATTATTATGCATTTTTACTGCTCATAATGTTTGTTTATTTATTTATTTATTCATTTACTTATTTATTTATCTATTTATTATTTATTTATTTATTTATTTATTTATTTTCAGTCAAGATGCCCTTTCCTTTCAAATTGAGAAGTAACAGGAAAGTCCTAGTTCTAACCTTTTAAAGAGTTATAACTCACATTTATCTCTGACCCTGTAATCAAAGAAAAAATATACTCTATTAGACCAGGGTCATATAAACTAAATCTAATGAAACCATTTTCTGAAAATGTCTTCTAACATTTTCAACACTTTGTTCCACTCCTGAACAACACAAGGAAACCAGATTTGTAAAGAAAATTCATATTGGAATTACTGGATTTTTATAATAGGGTAATCTATTTTATTATAATTTATTGTAATCTATTTTATTATAATCTAATTTATTATAATTTATATTTTAATATAAAATTGCAATTCTTTTTTGTGGTCACATGGAAAAATATTTTATTTTGTTTTTTATAATTTTATTTGCTTAAATTGATAGTACATATATATATATATATATATATATATATATATATCTATTCTGAGGTTCTCCCACCACCTTATCACTCGTGAATCATCTTAATCTCTTGTGCCCATCCTTCCCCGGATTTTACCTCCTCCCCCTCTCTTGCTTATGCTTCAGTTCTGCTGACAGTTTTAAATATTTTTTTGTTTTTACTTTTTTCCCCTATATCCCTTATGTAAGTGAGACCATCCAGTATTTCTTTTCCTTTCTGACTTATTTCCTCCAACATGATTCCTTCTAGCTCAATCCATCTACCCAAAGGATACAAAAATACTCATTCAAAAAGGACACCTATACACAGATATTAATTGCTGCACTATTTACAATAGCCAGGATATGGAAACAACCAAAATGTCCTAAAATTTCAATTCTTATAAGAGTCGTGAAAAGTTACTTTAGATAGAACTTTTTAAAATTGACTCAAATAATTTGCATAATTAAATTAAATTAAATATTAAATTAAATATTTTATATTTAATTTGTGAAAAGGATATATTTTTCTTAATCAAGCTTAAAAAGTTTCCATTTATGTTATTAACTTTGTCAAAGAAAATATCTTTTTTCCTTGATGATTTTTTTCTGCTATGCATTGTAATATGTCTGATTCACCATACCATGGATTCCTTATGAGCAACAGTTTGGTGTGATTAGTAATGATTAGTAATCCTTCTGCACTATCTGTAATATAGTCATCAATCTGTTGAAATTAAATTCAGGCATTCCAAAATTACATGACTACATATTGTGAATTCTTATATATACAAATATTTCTATAATGTTTTTAGTAAGGTTGAGAAATTAAAAATATACTAATGATCATAATGGTGATGATGAGAATGTATTCTCAGAAGAAAATAGAAGAAAAGAAGATGTGTGGCCTTCTAAAATTATAAATTGACTTTAGATTAAAGTTATGAGCCTAAAGTATAACTTTTTATAGAAGTAACAGAGTATAAATTAAACTATATAACACTGTATTTATATGGAACTACATGGAATTTACATACATAATGTATGTAAAATCTGTGTATTGTGTTTGCAATTTATAGAGTTGTCATTAATTGGAAATCTAATGTTTTAGTTATAAAATATTAAATGAAAATTCAGATTAATAAATTTAGATAGTCATAGTGACAATACAATTTTTATATTAGATTGCTATTGCTATGGAGACCCCTACCAGTAAAGTATCATAAAATGTGTTGAAAAGAAGACTTAACTTAGTTTGATTGTGAATAAGTATAAAAGAGGGACTTCATAGGTTTTGTAGTAAATACTTTCAAAGTGCTTAAAAATAATTCATTTCACAATTTCAGTACACAAATATGTTCCTAGTATTCACTATTCATTTAATTAGAGACTGATGAACTTATTTTTAAATATAGTGAAGGGTTACTATGACCAAATTTTTAAGCAAAATTTTACTGCCAACTAGAAAAAAAAAATCAATGTTATGATTTTAGTACTTTCAGTCAAATCAGTCAATGTAGAGGCTCAATTTTCTTGTCTTAATTGTAACAATTATTTGTTTTTCATCATTAAATTTTTTTCTGGCCTTTCATGGAAAATGTCTTCTAGGCCTGGAGCTTTAGAGTCAGTTCATAAAATGAGAACTATGCAGCCAACTAACTTAAACTTCACCAGTCCTGGGAATATTTGCATAGCCTCGATTTCTTTAGCATCTTTGGAGTCAGATTGACATACATTTAAATTAAATTAAATATTAAGTATCTAATTTAATAAAAGCATACTGTGAGGGGCAAATTTGAACACAAATGCAAATTTTATTAAATCAGATAGTTTAACTGAAATTCTGAATTATTTATACCTTATTTTTCATTATAGATTTAATGAATCTGTCTTATATTCTATATAAAGATAAGACAAACTGTCATATATAAAATATATACACATAAATTTGAATAATATACATATAATATTGTGAATATGTATATAGCTCTTTATCCATTGCATATAAAATATCATGAAATTACTTTATAGTTTTGTGATGGATGCTGTTGCTACCTGACATGATCCTTTGCACTTTTTTCTGCTCAGTACACTTTAAGTTGTCTAACTGCCAGGTTCTGCTCTTTGATTGAAGCTTGACTACGATAGTCAAAACCTTTACTTCCCAGTGGCAATCTGTATATATAGGAGAAACTGACCACTCGTAACAACCGCCAACAACAATCGATTGAGTGGTTTATCATATCTTAATTCTCCTACTTGTTGAGTGGCAGCATTCTGCCATTATTTTCATTATCTTTATTTTCCTTAAGATGCAACTTCTAATACGCATAGCAGTAGCATACTTGACTATATGCCCTTTTATTACTCTCCCATCTCCGTCTCCTTTACAGTCTTCACTACCCATGATTTCTGGGATCATTCTCAAAGTAGCTACTTGTATTTCAGTCTTGTTCCATATTGAAGATAAACAAAACTAAGATGTTTGTATGGATTCTCTCAACAAGTACTTAGGAATGACCTATGACCTACTATGTAAATGAAATATAAACCCCTGTTCCTCAGGGGATTTGTGTTCCAGTTGGCAGAGAACAAAAATAAACAAATAAATATATGTATAAATAATTGAATATAATGAGATTATATCCAATACTGATAAATGCTACAGAAAATGTCTTTGGAGGAAAAGAGGATAGTGAGTGCAGTTATGGTGTGTATTGCAACTTATAATAAAGTAGGTGCAGAAGCCCTTGTTCTGGTTGTGGGAGCAGAGATGGGAAGATGAGGTGGGTATCATGGAAAACATGATCTTTGTTAAACCAGACTTAAAATTATATCATAACAGGGTGTTTACATACAAATACTACGTTACTTAAAATATTATGGGAATGTAATGTTTTAATAAATGGAAAGTAGGAAATCTATAGGAATAATGAAATCAAACATGTTACACTTTGGCAAAGATTTTTCAGTTCATGAGTGTATCAAAATGGTTCTATCCACATGGCTCCCACATAAAATATTGCTGTATCAACATGTCCATTTTGAGTAGAAAAACTTTCCTTCCCTTAATTAAGAGTCTAAATTTTAAGCATGTTGACAAACTAATATATTCAAAGAAAAGAGAATTAAGACTCAAAAGGAATTAATCTATGAGAGTAGAGATCAAAGAAGCTTTTAAAGATAATCTGGTATCTAAATAACACAGTGAAGATCAGGAAAATAAGCTGGGGCATTCTGGATTTAGGAAACAACAGGTGCAGTGCTATGGAATTCTGTGGTCAATGTTTTATCCTTACTAAATTAATATTTCAAAGATTATGAGCCTGGAAGATGAGGCCAAGAAAGAAGTAGAGGTCAGATCTTGAAAGTACTTAGACGCCTGTCTGAGGCCCTGGTGAGACATTTTGAACAGGATAGATGAAATCGCTGGGTTTGTGTTATGAAAGGATTCCCTGCTAGCAGCCTGGTCTGCCAATTAGAGTGAACGAGAGAGTGAAGACAACTCAGGAGTTTGTACAGTTACATTAGATACAGTGAACAGGAAACAGGCTGAGAAGGACAAGTGTGAGACAGGAGTTAAAGAGCCACGTGTGAAGGGGTTACCTGAGTGATGATGCAGCTATTCAAATAGTTGGATAGAGGCACTGATGTCAAAAAGGGATATGACTTCATACAAATAATCTCCTTGTCTCAGAATATCTATAAATTCTGTACATGTTTATCTCTTTTTTAGCATTTTACTCCCGAATTAATGGAAATTAAAGTAAAATTATTGGTAGCTTCTGATTACATTTCGTTTTTCTTCTCTTTATTCTATTTCATTATTCTACTATAATCAACCAGCACTTAATGATGGCTGCACATAAAATTCCCCTCTATAAGAGGAGCTTAACTAATTTTGATCATCTAATCGGCGCAGTTTGTTAACTTTTTTTTACCTCAGGAAAATTTTGTACTATAAATCAGTATAATTTTAAAGATGAAACACTAAGGATTGTTTGCCTACCTATTGTTCTATGATTAATAAGTTATGAGACTAGGAGATTTACCGCTTTTATTCTTAATAAGAAAGCTCTAGACTTCTCCACAACAGAAAGACAAAAGTCCTAACGTGAATGATAGCAACTATTTGTGTACATGATTTTAATTCTACCAGGCATCTGTATTTTTGACTGAATGATATAATGAGCCAGGAAAACTGCATTTTAGACATTTTATGATTATTTTATTAAAATAAATATGATATATGCTAAACTCATGAACCCTGATACTGTCACATAAAGATGAGTTATGATTGCATTTAAAGTTGAAGGAACTATGAGTGATGTCTACAGTAGAATTTGTTTTTTATTACTGGCTATATTTGGTTTTATATATTGAACCTCCAAAATGGAAATTTTGCATGAAAGAAGATGCAAACATATAACCGTAACCAAAAAAAGGTCAGTAATGTTATCTTACATAGAAATATAACATAGAAATATACAATCATATATTTCATATCATGTAAGATTTACTACATTTATATATGCACGCACATAAATGTATATATACTAAATTTGCTTTTAAATTCATATAGCAATGAGAAAATTGCTGGGCATTTATTTACTATTAAATTATCATTGACAAAAGCATAACAAGCTTTAAATTATATATAAATGAAATTCTATAGACTCAAAATCAAAGTCATTTTGATAAGTGCATCAGAATAATTTTTAAAAAGTGATGCATTTTTCAACAGTGATGTCAAATGTCCTTTCAGTACTGAATGACAATGATCACTTTATGACTTCTTAATTTTTTCAGTAGTTTAGCAATCTAATAATTGAATTGAATTACTAAGAAAGATGAAATATTTTAGAATCAGAACAAATCTTTTCTTTTTCTTTTTTTTTCCCTTTTTTTGAGACTAGCTCTTCCTATTTTTGCCTGTGAGACTGCAGGCTCACATTGTCCGGTTACCACAGACTCAAGCAATCCCCAGCCTCAGCTTCCCAGGTAGCTGGGATTATAGGCATGAGCCACTGCACCCAGCTATTTTTGGGGGGACTAGGTCTCACTTCATGCCACCGGCGGGACTCAAACTGTGATCCCTGGCCCCTGAAGTGGCTTCATAGGCTGCCACCTACAGGCATGCGCCACCATGCCTGACCAGAACATTTTCACTGAAGATACAATGACTTCTTAAAACATAAGGGAATAAAGAGAGGGAGGGAGGATAGGGAAGGGAAGATGTCTATGGGCATCAGTGATTTGCTAGAGGTTGAGTAAAACATATGTACATATGGAGAAAAGGTAGTAAACACTATATAAGCCATTTTTTAAATTACTTATATAATTAATAACTTTCATATATGACCCTAGTATATTTATCATTCCAATGACTACAGAGTTAAAACTGAAGTAGGATTTAGAAGAGAATTGGAAATTGATTTCTTTGTATTTTTATTTTCTTTTTAAAAACTTAAAATTTTTAATAAAGAACCTTTGTTTTGCATCCTTTTTAATAGTTTCTATGTTAATAGCATAATATTTCTTCCTTTAGGTGTGCTTACCATTTCTTTCCCACCTACAAAATACTCAGAGTCCTCCACCATAGAACATTCTTATCCCTTATCCTACCCCTATGCTTCAAATTTGTAGTTAGCTTTCAAGGGTTGGTATTGGTGTTTTCTCTTTGACTGGTTGTTTTTTCTATATTCCACATATTAACACCACCTAGCATTTATCTTTC
Organism: Uropsilus gracilis; assembly: GCA_004024945.1. Taxonomy (NCBI): domain Eukaryota; kingdom Metazoa; phylum Chordata; class Mammalia; order Eulipotyphla; family Talpidae; genus Uropsilus; species Uropsilus gracilis. Next base: position 63,429 of record PVHY01006628.1, read on the forward strand.
TCCTTCTGGCCCATTTTATTTAGCATAATCCCTTCCAGCTCCATCCAAGTTGCAGCAAATGAAAGGAGTTTGCATTCTCATGCAAAGTTTTTGTTCTTTGTTTACTGAGTGGTATTCTGCTGTGTATCTATACTGTATCTCTTTGATACTCTCATCTGTTTTCAGAGTACTTAGGCTGTTTCCATATCTTCACCATTATAAACATACAACAATGAACTACAAGTGCATATTTCCTCTCAAATTAACATTTTGGGTAGTTACATAGATGGAAATTATGTCATGTGGTAGACCTATTTCTAATATTTTGAAAAGCTCCATCCACACTGACATTATACTCATTCTTATCCTTGAAATGTGTGTTGTTCTTTTTGCTTGAAATACTATTTTGATTCTACAAATACTTCAAACAAAACTACTTTTTAATGTCTCAATTTGAATATGTCTGCTTTAGAAATTCTTAGCTAAATCTATAGTTTAGGTTAAAGTCTTCTGTCATGTACAGGATACTTCTAAAGAGTTATATTTCATTGTGGAAGTTGATTATATACTTACTTTAAAGGTTGAATGCCTGCTTTTCCTAGGATGTCTGAATATCTTGATACACTTAGGGTGCTGTAAAGTCTTATATACCTGATAGTTGGAATTTGATAGGAAAGAGATGATATATCTTGCCTGTTTTTTTTTTAATGTGAGTGCTTTTACATAGCGTATTTAAAGATCATAAGCAGCCAGCATGTGACATAGAAGACTTTTTTAAACAAGTTCACTAAGAAAACAAGAAATATTCCTTTTCTGTTATGTTCACTACAATTTTAATTCTTATGTCACCAATTAATGCCCTTTTTAAAGAGTGGTATCAAATTGGAATGATATACTCACTTATACATCCAGGATAATTTAGTTTTTCAGAAATTACATGGCACTGTCTAGAGAATATTTTGGTTGTCACATAAGATAGTGGTACTGTCATCTAGAGATTAGGGATTCAGCTAAAATCCTGTGATGCACAGTAAAGACATTCAAAACAAAGAATTATCCTGTCTAAAAGTCAATTGTGCTAAGATCTAGAAACACTGATACTGAAAATGGGACTGAATTATTCCGCACTGTGTAGATACAGTTTCTATAATATAGGTTGAATGCATGTAGCTCCTATAAGCATCAAAAGTATTCTTGTTTCATAATGGTAACTGACTTATTTAGAGTCCAGTACAAATGGCTTTCCATATTAACACCATATATTGCACATTACTGACATTCAATAAACCTTTGTTGATTGAATTTTATTTGACATAAATTCCAGCTTGTCAAGATAATTTTGTGTCTAAGACCTGATGTCTAAATAATATTTAACTTCCTAGTTTCTTGTTAGACATGAAGTTGATCATTATGACATTTATGCCATTAATAGAAATAGTGAAAAGTCAAGACTATACTCTCAGATGAAAATCTAGAAATTTCAGTATGGAATATAATCATTTAAAAATTGTCATTTTATCATACTGATTTTCTTGACTGTGATATCTGCTTTACATAAGTTTGTCATTCACTGATAAGAAAGATATGATCACACTTTTAAAAAGCGTTTATGTGAAGAAATTCATATTAAATAGATGGATGATAATATAGAGTACCAATGAAAAAATGGGCTGATATCTTACATGCAGTGAAATATTCATTAGAATGCTAAAAGAGAATTGTATTTCATAGACTAGGGTGAAGATCAAGAAAATACAATATTATTTATAATTGAAGCAATTTTAATGTAGCCACTTTATATATATAATTTAAAAATGTATATAATTAAAATATTTTAAAAAGTAAAACATTTGTTATTAATCATTTAAAAAGTAATAGTCAACTTTCACTAAACACTACTAAGCAAGAACAAAATGCTATCTATACATGCACCTTCTAACTCACTCTGAAGTATGCATTATTTTTACCTGTCTTTCCTTAGTTATCAAGAGATAAAAGAAAATGTATTCAAATTCACTAGTAGTGAGTTACTTGCAAATTAAGCAACTGCATAATAGCTTTTGCATTCTAGATTAGGGAAGAATAAAAACAAAAATATTAAATATCATAAATCTTGAAATGACATATAGATACACACATTTATCAAGATGAGTTCTTTTAATTGAATGGAAATAAAATTGATAATATTTCTCAAGCATCATAAAAATGTCCTTATGCTTCAATTTGAAGTTGCCCGTATGAAATTTATTCTGAGCAAATTAAATTTCAAATAAAATACCATATATACATATATATTGTTTACACAAAAGTTAAATATTATGTAGCAAGAAAAACTTAACTAGATATCTAGAATAAATTTAAATAAATTGGAAAATAGTAGATGTATGAAATATTAAGGAAATTTTAAGGTCTATTCTAATTTGATGATTAGATAGCAATTTAAAAATCCTTTACAAAATTTTTAGGAGAGAAAACCAGATACAAAGAAAAGTAATTGTCACTTTATCAAAATATGCTTGTCTAAGAGCAGATCTGGAAAGGTATATGTAAGAATAAACATTGATCTTATAGTGGCAATATAGTTAAGTCAACAAACAGACATAGCATAGTAAATACGTGCTATTCAAGTTTACTAGTGACAAAGTAAACTCATTTTGAACAGTAATACATTCTTAGGATACATCATTATTTTTGCATAACTCAGATTTTAGGCTGTACAATTCTTTATTGCAGGATACTCTTCTGCTCTCCTGTATATTGCATTCTTGCCCTTTGTCCACTAGATTACATTACCACCAACCCCCCTTTACTTTGTGATATACAAAATAGATGAACTATTAATATGGAGGCTGGGCACGGTGGCGCCTGCCTGTAAACAGCAGCCTAGGAAGCCGCGGTGGGGACCAGGGATCGTTGTTCGAGTCCCGCTGGGGACAATGTACAAGACCTAGTTCAAAAAAATTAGCTGGTCATTGTGGAAGTTGAGGCTGGGGATTGCTTGAGTCTGTGGTACCCCGGGCAACGTGAGCTTGCGGTTCCGCAGGCAAAAATAACAAGATCTAGTCTCAAAAACAACCAACCAAAAAACTACCCTATTTATATGGAGGAAGTTTTTTGGAAAACTGGTTATAAAAATTCCTATGTATTTATGTATTTATCAAAGTAACTTTGCTGTTTCTCTCAAATAGACTTTTTTCTGCACTCTTAACCTTGCCCTTTCTTTGTGATTTAATTTGGTCAGTATCGTTATCTGGTAATTATGAACCCCAGTTCTAAACCTTTGCCTTGTGAAGCTGTGCACATGCATATATGCTTGTTTGTTTATTTTGTTCCTTTGCATACCTGCCTATCTTCTAAACCCAAACTAGGGCTGCAAGAAGACAATATGAAACAAAAATGATTTAGTCAGATGGCACTGCTGAGATTCCATGTGTGTATGTGTATGTGTATCTAGCTGACAAACCTCAGCCCTAGCAGCCTCAAACAACTCACAAACAGCAGCTAATGGCAGAACCATAAAAGAGTCCATTCTTTACATTCTTGAACAGAAAAGTATCCCTGCTGAGTTTAGCTTAAATTAATAACCATGGGATTGTGAGTCAGATATAAACAGTTGCTTTAAGAAACTGAATATTTGTGTGATTTTGTAGGTGCAAAAGTTCACTAGTATATTTTGATACAGAATTTCATTTCTTCTGGAGCATTTATATTAATGCAGAACTTTTGCAAAATGAAGTTCTGTATCCTACAGTTTACTTTTCTCCCCAGGATCACTCATTAATGACTTCTGCCTGAAATACACCTGATGTTTAATTCCCAATCATGTACCGTAATAAAGGTCATACCATTCTGTGGATTTTGACTAAATAAATAGCTAGATTTACTCTAAGATATAATTTCTTTTTACTTGATTAGAGCTAATTAGATGTTTTCCAAATTATTTCACATTTTTCAATTAATGTATGTTTTATGGAAGTAATGAAGTTGCAAGGAAAAATAACCATCTATTACTTTAAGATATAAATATTTGTAAGAAGTTGAAACTGCTGGGATATTTTGTGAAAATAATTAGGTTTGCAAATTAATGAAGTAAAAATTATTGTAATTGTTCTAGCAGTAGGATTCGGCTGATGCTGAGATTGTTTGTACTGAAATTCTTGTGTATACAAACTTTCCACTCTTTTAGCAACCTGAAAGATAAATAATCTGGTAGTAGTTTTAAATGTCTCATATCATATTATGTGCTAACAATAATTGAATATAGGATTCAATTTATTCTATTTTTGATAATTAACTATGGCTTTTAAGTTTTTATTGAAAACGTGTTCAGCAAACTTACAGTACTGGAAAAACAGATATACAATATTTTTCATCTTTCCCAAGAGGTTAGACCCTAAGACATCCAGTGGATACCTGAAAATGTAAATGCTGCTTCATCCTTTACACTGTTTTTCCATATATATATATATATATATATATATATATATATATATATACATATATATATGTGTGTATACATATATACACAAACATATACACACATACGATAGTTTAATTTGCAAGTTAGATGCAATAAAAGATTAGAAATCTTGTTCTATTGAAATGCAATAAACAACTATAACAGTATACTGTAATAAAGTTATATGAATTGCTTCTCTCCTCTCTTATTCTCTTTCCCTTTCTCTTTCAAAATGATATTTTTTTGGTTCTAATATTTTGTGACATGGTTGACCACAGGTAACTTAAGCTATGGAAACCTCAATCACAGATAATATAGATAATAATATCTATATTAAAATATAGATATATTTTAAGTCAGGTTATGAAGCTGTAATTGTAACTTGCTATTGCAATTTGTCAAATTTCTAAACTTTTATAGTTTTATTATTTGAAATGTAAGCAATGTGATCAATTAATTGTAAAAGTGACTGCAGTTCTCTTTGGCCTATGAATGGTCCTTGCAATGTGATTTTGTAGCTTTTTCCATTGAGAAGTGGAATTCATTTTTTTGTGACTGACTTGTGACTTTGACTGACCTGTGACTGACTTTGACTGCAAAGATGTACAAGAGATACTGTCTCAGGGTAGGCTTTGAGACAGTATTGTTTTGTTTTGGTTCAAGCTCTTGGCCTCCTCCCACTATGTGAGAACTAGAACTAAACTTTTGCCCAGACACAGTGGAGGAATGACACAGTCATTGGATCACCTTTGTGAGGCGAATGTGCAACAGTCTACTCCCATCTAACCCTCCACCTGATGTGCAGGTGCAGGAAAGACCCCACTGAAATGAACCTTCCCCCAGAGCTGGTGACAGAGCCACTGCACTGGCCTGCAGTCTCCTGGCAATAATTAAACTTCTGTTTTAGAGTCATTTAAAATATAAAATAAATATAAAATAAAGATAAAATAATTTACACCATTTTTATATCTCATGCACTGTTGTAAGAATTAAGTAGCATAATTTATATGAAAAAACAAGCACGTCTGTTTGGTCAATGTTTCTTTATAGAATACCATAAGTGATTTTATAATTTAAATTACATGGCATTTGGTAGTTACACAAAATATTTTATAAATTTTGTACATTTTTGGTTTATCTAGATCTTAATTTTACTAAATTTTTGAAATTAACTACTCTAAATAGAAACAGGTATTGAAATTTATTTCTAACGTGCCTAAAGGAAGCTTCCCAATTTGTGTTTTGGATTAAAAAATATCCTTATAAAATTATTTTGAAATAGAAAATCTATTGAAGTATACTTTTTAAAAGTGATAAAAAAATCTAATCTGATATATTGTAAGAATTTTGACATTTCTCATTTAGATATTAAGCAAAGACAAGTAAAAAATGAAACAATTGTACTTAATTCAGACTACCTCAAAGATTTATTTTTAAAAATCAAATGTATAAATATTTAGCTATTTAGACGAGATCGGGCGTGTTCAGGGTGGTATGGCTGTAGACAATATTCAGTTATTTAAAGCATTTGTTGGGAAAAATAGATCATATTCTTTCAGCAATGAATTAGAAAATTATGCTTCTCTGTGAATGAAATAACCATGAGCACTTTAAGCTTCTGCTGAATAATAACAAATTCTATGTAATAAGACATGTTTACTCTGTTCTGATAAGGATAGTTGTCACTGTAATTTTTTCCCCTGACTGGGCACATATGGGAAAATAACATTTACTGTGAGTTTATTAACTTGGCTCAGGAATTGTCTTATTAGTACCGACTGCTGGTAGAAAAAAGCAGGCAACAGTTGTTTAAAAAATCTTTTGAAATCCTGTGCTGGGCTGGAGTGTAATGTGCTATGATTTTTAGGGGCATCTATGAACTTCTGGCTTTCATTCATTTGTCCTTGTTTCAGCTGACATTGTCATTCATGACTCCAGAGGACTATAAATGATGTTCTAATGTCACTTTTCTAATTACTTGGCATCCTGCACTAAAGTTTAATCCTCCTGGGTCAATAACAGTTTTCAGCTTGGCTTTTAACAGGCAAGCATAGAATTTGGCATGACTCTCTCAATCAGGGACAGGAGTAAAGCTTGTGTTTTTGTTGTCTGAGGCTGATTGGCATGCATATTTAATGTATACATCTCAATAAGCTTGAAGATAAGTATAAACCCATGAAACTGGCACAGAAAACAATGTCAAAACTTAATCATTCCCTCCAGTAGTTCTCTCTGCCCCCCTTTTCCTCTGCAATAAGAACTAAACTTAAGATCCACCTTCTTAACAAATGTTTAAATATATTTCACAGTACTGTGAACAAGGAGCTCTGTTCTAGATTGCTAGGACACTTCATTTTGCATAGTGGAACTGTGTACATTTAACGCACATTCTCTAACCCGTATCTTTCCTCTGAGTCCCTAATAACCTGTTTCCATAACATTGACTATAGTAAGTCATCACTTAATAGCCTCATTACATTTTTGGAAACTGTGACTTTATGCAAAAATAATGAGTACAGGTCTTTGAATACAGTAATTTTCTTCAACTTTGAGGAATTTTGTTTTTCTTCTCAAATGACCTTGAATAGAAAAATGTTCAAGGTCCTACTATATTTTAGATCCCGGGCCTAAGTGAGGTCATGTCATATTTGTTCTTTGTGTCTGTCTTGTTTCATTTAGTGTTATGTCCTCCAAGTTCATCTGTGTTTTAACAAATGGAAGTATACCTCTGTTTTAAAAACTGAATAATAATGCACTGTGTGGATAGCATGTTTTCTTTATCCACTTGCCTGTCCTTTAGTTTATTTTCTTAGCTATTGTGAATAACTCTGCTATGAATATGGTCTATATACCGTGGTGTATTATGTACAGTTTATATATATATATATATTTATTATATAATATTGATCTGTACAAGATTCTGATTTACATTCCTTTGGATTAAGACATGGAAGTGCATCATGTGGTAGTTTCAGTTTTAATATTAGGAGAAGACATAAATATTTGTCCTCTAATTCTTTTCCATCGTGACTGTACCAATTGACTTTCCCACCAACAGTGTATGAACTTTCTTTATTCTCCACTTCCTCCACAGTACTTATTACCTTTTTTTTTTTTTTGCATGGCTTAAAAAAAATTATATCATCCTAAAAACTCACAGTTTTTATCTCATTGTGGTTTTGATTTGCATTCCCTGATGCTGAGTGAAGTTGAACATTTTTCATTTTCAACTGATGTTCTTGCCAAACATCAGTTCATCCATATATCTGTGGGTTTAGCAGCTTGTGTTTTAAAGCTATATTAAACACACATATTTGATAAATCCAAATTGCAACATTTTCATTTCATTTCATTCACTTACTGGTCAATGTGTCTGGAGATATAACTTCATGTCATTTACTAATTTTTAAATTGTTTTTCTAATCTATGTTAAGTTTTAGGAGTTTCTTATAAACTTGTTTTGAGTGTATCATTTGCAGGTGTTTTTAGCATCACATGTCTTTTCCTTTTACTCTGGTGATTGTATCCTTTGCCTGGTAGAAGTCATTTAATACAGTTACATTTGTCTATTTTTTTTCCTTATGCTTTGGTATCATAGTCAAGAAACTATTGCCAAGACCTATGTCAGGAATCTTTTTGCTTTCATTTTCTTTTAGGACTTTATAGTTTCAGGTCATTTATTTGAGTCTTTAATCTAAGTTGAGTTAATCTTTGTGTGTGCTAAATAGTAAAGGTGCAACTATGTCATTTTTACGGAAGGATATTCAATTTTCTCAGCATCACTTAGTGAAGAGACTATGCTTTCCTCATTGTTTATTCTGATCCTCTCTTGCCAAACATCAGTTCACCCATAAATCTGTGGGTTTAGCAGCTTGTGTTTTAAAGCTATATTAAACACACATGTATGATAAATGCAAATTGCACAAGAAACTTTGATTTATTAAGGACAAGTTTTAAAAATGTCATGCTTACAGACTTCTGAATCTGAACCAGTAGAATCTTTCTTTAGATGGACATGATTTATAGAAATGTGCTTACTTAACTCTAACATATTTGCTTAGTTGAACCACACCCAAGTCCATCAAGGGAGTGCTTTTAGTGTTTCATTTTATTAGGTGTAAAATCTGAGGATGTTAGGCATTTTGCCAAAATTCAGACAATAATTCACCAACAGTTCTGAAATTTACATCCTGTAAACTTGTGCTTAATATATATCATAATTATATATATATCATAATTATATATATATCACAATATATATATCTATATATATAGAACACTGTTTATCATCTTCATTTATTCTATTAAGAGGTATGTATATGAAAGAGAATTAGAGGGAGACAAAGACAGAGTAAGAAAGTGAAACTCAGCAGGATTCATAATATTAGATGTCTTGAACGCTGGGAACTCCAGCAGGAAAAACTGCTCACAGCACAGGGTCCCCAAAGGGCCCAGAACCACACAGGACTAGCTCCTATTGCTGAGGTAACACACCTGTGGGCTAGGAGGGTCCTGCATTTGGACTGAGTTTACCAAAGACTGAGTTTTAATTCTAGGAACTCCAGTGGGAAAAACTGCTCACAGCACAAGATCCTGGAAGTACTGGCGCTGCTACGTGGCACCAGCACATACTAGGGAACCAAGGACACTGACTAACCAAGTCTCTCAAGACACCCCAACCAAAAAGGTTGATACAACAAATCCTAGACACACCACGAAATAAAGCCACATGCTTGGGGGCATCAAAAAATACTTAAAATCCATCTATCTAAAAGAGGAGAAAGAACAAAAAAAAAAAGAAGATAGATAATACAATAGAAACCACATACATGCTACACTTCCACTGACTGAAAAGGAACTTGTTCTCTAAAATAGCCAAAGGAAACAAGATATATCCACCACAGCAGCAAAAGCACAAAGGCAAAAATAACCACAACTTGGTCAGCTTAGCCTTGCCATCTAATTCTAAAACAACAGTGAATCAATGCATAGAGCAAGCCTAAAGGGAAAACACAGAAAGGAAGAAGAATACATACATTCAAGCAAACCCTAAGAAAAATAGCTCACCACCAAAAGATAAACAATCTGCCAATCTGTGGAAACCAACATGGAGAACATGGAAGAAATGATATGTTAGACAAAGAATTCAGAATCCATTTGTTAAAAGCATTTAAAGAGGAAAGGGATTTTTATTGGGATTGCATTGAATCTATATATTGCCTTTGGTAAGATGGTCATTTTGATAATATTAATTCTTCCAATCCATGAACAGGGGATGTCTTTCCATTTTCTTACGTCTTCTTCTATCTCTTTTTGTAGTGTTTTAAAATTTTCTTTGTATAATTCTTTCACATTTTTTGTTAGGTTTATTCCCAAATAT
>PVHY01006629.1:0-73164 GCA_004024945.1 Uropsilus gracilis
TCCAAATCAATGGAATACCACACCAAGAATGAATTCTGCTGTAAAATAATGATCTTTGGGTGGTAATGTGTCCCTGTAGGTTCACTGAAGTTTTAATAAATGTCCCAAGGAGTGTAGAGGTGGATAGTAGGGGAGGTTGCTATGCAGGGACAGGAGTATGTGATTCTATATTCAATTTTGTAACGAACATAAAACTCCAAAAAGTTTTAAAAATAAAGATGTTATTTTTAATCCATTATTGGAATGTTATATAATTTTGGAGCACTTTAGTTTTCAAAAGAACCTCAACCATATTATCTCCTAATAACCACACAACTTCAAAAGCCGAGTTGGGCAGGACAGAAGCATCAGCACACCTATTTATTAGATGTGCCATCTAAATCATTAGATGATTTAGCAACAAAAACCAAAGTACTAAATTTTCTAATTCAGGATCCTCTGTGATATACAGCCATCTTTCCTCATTTTAATATGTACTACTCCGTTAAAAACTGGGTCAACTCTTTTGCTTTTAAGTGCTCAGTCAGTCAGTGGAGTAGGCATACTTAATGTTATTTTTAACTGGAAGAGTTTTCATGACTATGAGGTATGTGAGCTCCTTTATCTCCGAGAAGCAGATGAGGAGGGTGGGGGAATTGTTGAAGCTTGTAAGCTGGAACCACTTTGAGACTTCCACTAATAGGGTGAGAGTTCATCATATGAAAATATTCAACACTGCACTTCAGACTTAAAGAAATGTTTTCCTACTAAGCCTTCACTACTCTGTGGAAGGGCAGGTATGATTTCATTTTATAGGCAAGAAAGTGCCAAGAGATTAGAGATACTGCCACACACTTAGTTGGAAAACTAGCAGAGACACCCTAAGTCTAGAATTTCAGTGAAAAGAATATTATTTAACTGTATGCTACTGTTCAATATACTTAAAAACAAAAAAAAGTGTCAAGCTTATCTTGAGTTTTAAAGTTTTTCGCCTGTATCACTCTTCAACCCTATTCACCTACTTACTTAGGAATTTTCCTTAAAAAGATTTTAATAGAATCATTTATCGAATACACTTCAAGATGAAAGATAAATGGGTGTTCTCAGAACATTTTAATAACATCAAAGTGTGTATCTTGCTGATACCATACTGAGAAAGATATAGCACTGGGGCTATAAAGATGAACTTTTATTTTTGTTTGTTCCTGAGAGAAGTTTGTTAGGAGAGTCAGGCCAGCTGCACTTGAAAGATAGCTATGCCCTGGGAACTGCAATCAGTCTGGAGCAGAAGCACCGTCCCCTTGTTGGGATGCTAAGAGGCAGATCAGCATCCAACTAAAGGAAGCAAACCACCAACGGCAATCCTTCTCTAGGTGTGCTGGGCAATACTGTGTTCACTGCCCCAACCCCAATAATCCAGTGTGTGTGGTTGAAAACAAAAAACTGAATACATTTGGCAGAACCCACTATGGAAATCAGAGTAAATTATAGAAAACTTCAAACATCCTTAAAGAGATATATGGAAATAATGGCTCCTATGAAAAGGAAGAACAAGAATGGTGGATGAAGTTAAAGGAAAATAGAAGCACAATGACAAAATGCATGTCATAAACAGCAAACTGACACTGAAAGTCATGGTGGTAGTGTAGAGATTTAAAGTTGTTAAGTTTTCCTAGTATACAGAAGAAAAGGAAAAGACCAAAGATCTTTGAGTAAAAAATGAGATAGCAGATACTTTCTCAAATTGGAGAAGAGATTCACATTTGTTTCAGACAAAAGTAACTAATACAAAAATGACAGGGATAAATTAACAGAAGGATCCTAGAGGATGTGGGGGTAGGAAACCACTACATGGGTACAGTAATTAGGCCAGCCTCAGGCTACTACTATTATCATCCCAGTCAAAAACAGAACAGCATCAATGACCTTTCAAAAAAGTGACAGTAATTTTATAATCACTCAAAGTGACTTTCATGCACAAAGGCAAGAGAAGAAATCAGAAGAAAAGCAGCTAAGTCAAGTCAGGTAGGGCAATTTCAATTCAGGTCAAATAATATACTTGTTAATTTATGAGTTGTTACAAGTGGACAAGGAATAATCACTCATTCTACTACAACTCTTCAATTCTAAAGTTAATTTTGATATGCTTCTTCTTTAGCAGGAATGTCTTCAATTATTTTGTTTCAAAGAAGGGCCTTCTCCTACCAGCAAGCTCACTCTTTTCCTTCCCTATGTGCTCACTCCCTCAAATCTGTACCTCCTCTTATATGCACCTTCCCAGTGCTCTAGGGGTGTGATGGAACAACCAGCGATCCCATGAACCACGAAAGAAGCAGGATTTAAAGAGGAGTGGATCCTTATTGCCCTTACTCCTTGTTCTAGTTTCATGAAATTCAGGACTCTCATTGGGAAATAACATGGATAAAATTTATAGGTTGAAATTTTGATTTTATTTAAAATGATAAATAAACTGAGGCATAGTTCTGATCATGTATTACTTCTGAAAGACTTGTGAAGTTCTAGAAACTTGTTTCATAAAGGTTCCAGTCAGATGGGAAATGACTTCAACCAAAACCTATGATTGGCTGAGGTCACCTCTTTAATCTTCAGTGATTTTTAAGTTTCTCCACCTAATTTCTGTGTATCATAAAGAGTAAAAAGCACTTTTATTTTGTCATTTTTCTTTTGAAAGTGTTTTAGCAGCAAACAGGACATTTGTCTTCCTTACTTCATTTTTATGAACATAGTATTTAAGTCAATTTACTTAAAATTAGAGAGGGAAAAAACATAAGCCCCTCCGTGGCACTGCTCACCCACAGAAGGCTGACATAAAGGTACTCATTCATGTTATCACTTCTACAAATATTGACAAAACAAAGCTTGTAAATTGTTAATACAGTAGTAGCAGTTCACATATTTGATATGCTTTCATACAAGGATTCAGTAAACAGTAATAAATATAATTTCCCCTCTTCAAAACAAAATGGATTTCTAGGGAAAAAGGGCTGGTTTACTTGGGGTTTATCAGCACACCATTTTAATGTGCTTTGAAAGCATTAAAAACCATGAATTGTATTCATTGAATACTGGCCCACAGTTACATCTTTAAAAAAACCTGTCTTACATACATACCTCATGGCTTTCTAGTAAAATCCTTAAATCAATAGGGATTTGTGGTAAGACTGTATTAATTTGTTTTCCTCATTAACAGTTTCATTAAGTTAAAAAAGTCTTCCTTTAAATTGAAGTTGAAGCCTGATCTATGCTGCTGTGTCCTATGAAATGAACCTAATTTTCAAAGTGAGTAGGAATGCCTGAGTGGCCATTTAGAGTGCTGCATTTTCCTTCCCTCATGATTCCTGCTGGGTCCTCTTCGTTGAGGCTTTTCCCTGAGTCATATATTTACTGGAAAGGCTACCTAGAGGAGGGGAAAAAACAAAACCCAACATAAATAAAACAAGACTCACTGTAGCACAAAAATCTTAAGATTACTTCTGTTTGTTCATTACCCACAGAAAGTTTTCACACAGGCATTGGTTACTTGTTTTTTAGTCAAATAATTAAGACAGTATATAAGGAATACGAGCTATTAAACATTAGCTTAGTCAGACAAATTGCTATAGTGACATTATTTTAATATATTTTAAGACAGTATATATAGAATATGAGCTATTAAACATTAGCTTAGTCACACCTCTTTCTAAATTCAGACAAATTGCTATAGTGACATCATTTTAATATATTTGCATGGTTGTTACTGCCTCCTTGATGCAGAAGGCCAGATGAACCTTTCAAAGACTGCTTTGCATAGCACTGTCTTCATTTATAATTAAACAAAACTGCAAAGAATTATTTGGTCAGAAATAAATATTCTGTGTTATTACTCTGCAAACGCGAAGCAGTGAATGGTGACACAATAAAAGGAAATTTATTATATTGATAATGCAAAGCAAAGGAATAAGAATTATTAATTAAAACCATGCTACATAAAGATTAATAAACTTTGTTTTGAAGTCAAACAAATAGATCAATGAAACACAAAAAATTGAGACATTCTTAAGTGCTTATGTGTAAGTAAGTAGTTTATCAGGTTGCCTTTTAAACCAAAAGGGAAAGAATGGGTATGTTAATAACATGAAAAAAATCAAGTTACAACACCACAAGAATAGTACTGTTATTTAAAAAAAAAAAAAAAAAAAAAAGAAAAACTCCACCAATCATGTATTTGGTGTTTCATTTATTATCTGTAAAAAAAGAGATCAATAATACCTAGTCTCTTAGAGTTAATGTAAAAATTATATGCAAAGCAAATGGACTAATATCTGACACACAGAAAATACTCAAAAAACACTCAAAGATATCAACTTATTATTCCGTTAATATAAAAAGACAGGAAGACTACCTCCAAAGCCTAATTAGTAGTTAATGGTCTAAGTTGAAGGCAGTATAAATGACTTTTATTTAACTATCTCGAAATTTTCTATAGCAAATGTACCAAGTATGCAATTAAAAAATGCTACCTCAAAATAATCTTTACAAAACATGGCATCTAAATAACCTATTAGTGAAAAATGAGTAGTATCAGTAAGAAAAAAGTACTCTGTAATACTTATCCATAGAGTATTTACTGGTCTATAGCAATTCCAAACTACAAAGGATAGACTCTTCACTAAAGGGGAAAAAGTTTCAATCACTATGTCAAACTCAGTCTAGATAGATTAAAGAGCTAAAAAAGAAAAAAATGAAGTTTTACAACTATTAGAAGAAAATAGAGATGGGTATCTTTATGATTTCATGTTAGGGAAGCATTTCTTAAAGAAGACCTTGAAATCATGAACCATATAACCATAAAGCTAACCATGGAAAAACCAATCATTTGACTATACCAACGTTTTACAAGTGGCAATGGACACTGTATATGTATACGTCAGAGGAAAAAAAACAGTAATACATACAAAAATGAAGAATCTTCATAAATTTATGAGGAAATAGTAACACATAAAAGATAAATGTTTAAGCAGGAAATTCACAGAAAAATTTCTGACTAAGAAACACAAAAACAGTACTCAGCTCACAGAATCAAGAAAATATACACTCGATCACCAAAATATTTTCACCTATGAGATTTGAAAAACAAACACTGCTGGTAGAAGCAGTGTTTCAACCAGTAAGAACCAATAAGAAGTGTAACTGACAGTATTCAACTAAATTGAGAACACATATGTGTGATTTCCAGCTACACAAACCCCATGGTATCTCTATATATACTCAAGAAGACACATACAGGAATGTTGATTACAGTACTATATGACAGAGAAAAAAAAAAAAACAAATGCAATTGTCATCTTCATGTACTAGATAATAGATGCATAAAATATTCTATATTTATATGACTGACTACTAAGAAGAAAAAAGACTAAATCTGCATATAACATAAATGCATTTCAAAATCACTTGTCAAACAGATAGGAAAAGACAGGTTAGTAAACATCCTATTACACAATGTATGTCAATTAAATTTAAAAATTCAATAAGGATGCATGCTAAAAGAACATGTATTAGGAGTTTAAAAAATGAACTGACAATGAAAAGAAATTTAAGTAGATTTAAAGGACATTGCACTGAACATGAGAAAATATTTAGATATATAAACAAGGCTAATATCCAAGATATACAAAACATATACAATTTAACAACTTAAAAAACTCAAACAACCTAAATAATAAATGGATAGCAGATCCAAACAGACAATTCACCCAAGAGGCTATCCAGAAGGTCAATAAAGGCATGAAAATTGTTCATCATTACTTTTAATAACAAGGGAAGTACAGGTAAAAACCACAACAGATGCCATCTCACAGTCATGAGAATGGTACACATTAAGTATCTGGAGAGGATGCAGAGAAATGGAACCTTTTAACACTGTGGTGAGAATGTAAACTGAAAGTCATTTTGAAAAGGGGTTTGGATTGACCTTAAAAACTAAAAAATAAAAATACCATATTATCTAGCAATCTTAGGCATTTATCTAAGGAATATAAAACCATGAATTTGAAAGAACTATAAGCTTTATAATGTTTACTGTATCTTTATAATAGCTAAGACATGGAAGCAACCTAAGTGCCCAGTGATAGAGGACTGGATCAAGAAGATGTTAATTTATAAAATGGAATGCTATTCAGGCAAAAGAAAGATGAAATGTTGGAGGGCACACTATGGTACTAACTCATGAAGGTGGGGGTGGGGGTAGAGACAACACACCATCACACCATCTATTCCCCCAAACACTACCAATAAACAAACCAACACTAAAAAAAAAAAAAAAAAAAAAAAAAAAAAAAAAAAAAAAAAAAAAAGAATGAAATGTTATCTGCATCACAACAGAAGTATTTTGGGGAATTTTATGTAGTAAAACAAGTCAGAATGCCAAATATTGGGCATTTACACAGTGGATGTTTCACAAAGCAGAACAAAAACTAGTGGGACAATAATAAAATGAGGTTATAAGGGAATGGAAGAGAGAGTTGAAGGAATATAAGGAATGGTGATAGGGGTAAATAAAAAGAGGGACTAAATGTAGATTAGTATTTCAGAACATAGGGAAGGATGACTTTGTGGACTCTCACAAGGGTCTTCCAATGTCAAATTATTCAAGAACTTACAAAATTCTCCTTAGAAATGAAACCTGGACAGTTGTGATTGTGGGAATGGAACCTGATACAGTAGGAGTAGGGGAGGGAAAGCGCCTGGGGCCCTCAGCACTTAAGCATTTACTTAATTCCCATTTTTGCCTTGGTACCCTAGCCCTTAAGTTTCCTTGGGCTCAGGTGCAGACATGAGACTATGCCTTCTAGATGTTCAACTCAGGGACTCCATCCTCCAGGCCCACTAGTTTCATGCTGAGGACCCTCTTCCCAGGCTTTCCACCTGGTCGCTCTTAGAAGAGACCAGCCAAGCCAGTCATGCTGGAGGCCTTCCCTCAATCTCCCTCCCACTCTCCTTCAGTGAATCAGTCCTGCATCACAACCTCCTGGCTTCTACCTCCAAGGCTCTTCCTTATTTTCTTGCATGTGACTATTTTCCCCAATACAATTCTTACATGTTTAATAACACATAAGAACTAGAAAAATATCTCAGGTCTAGTAATGGGTACCTCTTGAGTGGAGGGTGACATGACAGAATGGGCTATGGATGGCAGTCAAAGGGGCCTTCTACCATCTTGATCTTTTATTTAAAAAAGACTGAAAAGGAAACGTGAAAAATATCCCAGTTCTCTAGTAGATGAATAGTTATGTATTATTTATACCTTTTTCTATTATCCAAAAAACGTTTTAAAAAAACCCATACAAAGTCCTCTATATAAATCTCATACCTGAAATTTCATATAAAAATTTATATGAAACTACTAAAAAAACAATGCTTGTGTAGTCACCAGAAAAAAAAAACAACACATAAAATTGTGTAAACACAGAATTGTGTAAGACTTGAAACTATCCAAGATTGTGTTGATGAAACTAGTAAAACGAAGATTAGTATGCCAAAACAAATCATAAATGTGGCTAAAAAATAAAATGGGGTGGTTGTGAAGGATGTTGTAACATATATGACAAAGAATGAGTGATTTTTATACAGAAAAAGCTAAAAACAAAAATAAGTACACACACACACACAAATGCAAATGTGAAAATGTTAGCATTTGGTAGTAATAACAGAAACTCAAGCAGACTGGCCAGAAAGACCATCTCAATGAAGTTAAAGTAGGGAGCCAAGTTGGCATGGACTCTCTGAGATTGTCAACAACAGTAAGTTTGCATTATTGGCCTGTCAATAATATGTCAAACAGGCATACTTACAAACCTGTCATATTGCTTTATGTAAGTAGTAGTCTTCAAATCTGGGTACATATAGCTCTGACCCACTTGACAGTAGAAGCAAGCAGAGTTTTAAGTTTTGTCTGCAGCAACTTAATTCTCTCTAAATTCTTTCTGCCACTGTGGGCAAGGTTTTGGGCTCATTCTCAGAAAGTGTACTAGTTTTTCTTTCAAATTTGTCTTTCACAATTCTCTCGCTACTTCACAAAACAGAGGCCTATCTCCTCATCCAAATCCCAATGTGGTATGATGCCCTGGGGTAGAAAGCACTAAGGCAGGTAAATGTGATTGCTTCAAACAAAAATTAAAAACTTTAGCTTTTGCAAGATTAAATTGATAGCTAATAATTGTCACAAAAACTTGATACATTATTATTATTTTTGGTGATTTAAGTAAAAAGGGAATGAAAGTAACTCACTGATTATTACTATATGACATCTTCCATCACCAGAATCTTAAAAAGCATGTCCATTATTTTAGTTTTTGTAGAGACTATGATAATTCTAAATGTTTACTAACTTTACAAAGAAAAGATAGGTATGGAAACTGTTTTCATTCCTGCTATTAGATCAATCCAAGGCTATAGGAATGCACCTTTTCTCATTAAATGACTGTCAGTTTTCAATAAGCTAACATAAAAAGCAATTTTTACTTGAAATTTGTTAAAAATTCTTGATCATTTATATTATTCTATTTGTAAAATCTCAACTTGGAAAAGAATTTTATACTTTGAGAATTAATAAAAGTCTAAAAATCATAGCTACATAAATATTTTTGTTGCAGATAAATGTGACAGGTTGAACAATAATATGCCTAATATATATGATAAAAATATTATCACAGGATAAAATTTTGGGAAGGTGAAATACAAATTGAAGAGAAAATGAGGTAAAATTTCTTCCTGATAATGAGCTGTAGGTGAATGATGCTGTGTAAAAAAAAATACTATTTGTATTTCCTTTGATACATTTAAGGTGGATTTAAGTTTTAATTTAAAATGTCAATATCAAAAATATGCCAGAAAGTACATGGTTTTCAACTATTATGAAAATTCTAGGCATTAAAAATATATATTAAGAAATGGACTTTCAACATTTGGGGGAAGAGTACACAAGCAGAAAAAAATGAAGACACTGATTTAAGAAATATTTGAGGGTAGCTAGTCCATTAATAAGGGATGATTAAGTAAATGATGATATATTCCTGTACTGGAATGTCAATGAAGGTTTTAAAAATAATAACCTAGACTTAAAGATTATAAAACCTCTTTATACTAGTTTCAAAAGTACTTTTAGTATTTAAAATTTTTATTATTTAAAATTTTTTTGTTTCTTTTTTTTTTTGTAAGTAGGCTTTAAAAATGTGGCCAAGCAAATAAGTTGTAAAACTACGAATCACTGTGAGGAAGAAGGTATTTACTCTCTTATAGCATCTGCAATTGTCAAGATTTCAAATCATGGGGTTAAAAATAAATAAAAAGGTGGTTCATTAAGGCATAAGATTAGAGATTATGAATTAAGGAAAAGGTTGGTTTCTTGAGATTTTCATATTGAATAAATTGTTCTAAGTAAACCCAGAGCAATTAACATATATAATAATTAGTTCATGACTATCATTCTGAAGTCTCCATATACTCCTGTCTCGTTGAAAATGTCTACCATATAACTGTTCTGTAAGTTAGAAGATACAAATTTCTGCAAGTCTGGAGACTTTCTGTTAACTACAGTTAGAAGGGACCTGCAATTTACTGAGTTTTATGCATCAAATGATGTATTAAGAGCTTTATACACATAAAGTTACGTATATAAAATCTCTACAATTGTGCTATGTATTAGCCTCTATTTACTGACAAGGAAACTGAGGCAGAGAGGCTCAGTAACTTGACAGGTGACATAGTAAGGAAATAGTCATGCTGGGTTTCAAGTTCATATATGTTTGACTCTAAAGTTCATATTCTTGTCCATTCCCTGCCCAGTCTTCTCCTTCAAAATGAATGTACTTCTCATCAATAAAACTCACCAAATATCTAAGGCATTGTGGTAAGCTGTATGGGTGTGTGGGGGAGGGATGTACACTGAGGATCAAGGAAATTCACCAAACTTTTTTTTGAGACTATTTTTGCCCGTGGAACCGCAGGCTCACATTGCCCAGGGTACCAAAGACTCAAGCAATCCCCAGCCTCAGCTTCCCAGTTAGCTGGGATTACAGGTGTGCGCCACTATGCCCAGCTATTTTTTGGGACTAGGTCTTGCTATGTGGCCCCGAACAGGACTCGAACCACGATCCCCAGCCCCAGCCGCTTCATAGACTGAAGCTTACAGGCACATGCCACCATGCCCAGCTTTTATGGAACTTTTTAATCTACACCTTATTTGCAAGTTAAGAACTGTATGTAGCCCATTTCAAAAGGAATGGATGCTTACTAATGGCTACTTACCCATAGTTGGGGGCTTTAATTTTTATCCAACACCTGATGAGACCTGATGAGACAGATGGTGCTTTCACCCTCTGTACACGAGACACCTGGACCTCAGAGAAGCTAATCTCACACCCAAGGTCAATATAGCTAATTTGTTAGAATAGGGGGTTAAGCATACCAATAGTTTCTCTTTAGGAAACTTACCTGTGTGCCACAGACATTCATTACTATAAAGTGGAAAAGTTTGAGAAGATTTTCGAATAGACAATTTGGATTAAATTTTTATCATGGGTAAATCTTATACCTTTTTTTTTTGAGACTAGGTCTCGCTATTTTTGACTGTGGAACTACAGGCTCATGTTACCTGGGGTATCACAGATTCAAACAATCCCCAGCCTCAGTTTTCTAGGTAGCTGGGATTACAGGCACATGCCACCATGCCCAGCTATGTATTTTTGGCAGTAAGTCTCAATACATGCCCCCCGGCGGAACTCAAACTGTGATCCCTGGCTCTGATTGCGGCTTCCTAATGGCTGTCCTATACTTAATTGGAGAGTTGAATTTATTAGAAAGTCTAGATTTTAATCACCTACATGTATTTTCTTTCTTTTTTTGGTGGGGGAAGGGGGTCTGGCACAGACATTAAGTATTGTAGAAATTCTTGACTTGTAAAAAATTTCATGTTTATCAAGATTTAGAAACTTGTAAATTATAGAAACCCTAATTTATTGTCAATTGGAAATGCTTTTTTTATGTACAAGTTTAGCAGCTACATTTCTCCCCTACTTAAGAAAATTTATAAAGTATAATAAAATTCTACTTTTAAAAAATGTAAAGGACCTTAGCAGCAGCAATGCTGATAGAGGCCCTGCAGGAATATCAGCGCAATGACCAATCCTATAAACTTTACTCTTACTGCAGGGAGGTGCTATTATTTTCTGTGCTTTTACGTGGATTTCTCATCATCCTCACCAGTAATGTATTATTAGTATAATCCTCTTGTAACAGATGAGGAAATTAGCAGGTTTTTCAAGATCACAGAGATAGAAATCCTACCAAGGAGTCTGACTGCAGAGACATGGTTCTTAAAAACCTTAGTTTTGACAAAATGAACATCTTAAGTTCATCAATTTTCCCATGAAAAATTTTCTAGAGATAACTGTCCAAGGCTGAAGCTTGTAAAACTAACACACTTTTGGCTTGCTTATATATGGTAACTTTGTGACCTCAAACTCTCAGAGAATCTTTTGGAAAAAAAATCCCAGGAACTGTGGGGGATGTTTCCCATACACTTTCATCAAGTAAAGTCTCAGCTTGTCAATCATCTCATTTATCTTTTCAGGTCATTCTAGCTGCTAATCCAGTTATCCTGCAGTATGATTCTCTCATTTCATTTATGTCTTGACTATGGAGATTTTTTTCCCCAAAACTATTCTTATTTTTAAGTCCACACATTTCACCCAAAACAATTACAAAACATGTTTCCCAGGAAACAGCTGCACTTGGTTTCCTCATAGAGTCTCTGGTATCTAAGCTAGTGTCTAGTCCATTAATGAACAGGGGTAGCAATTCTCTGAAGGTTTCTGTTTCTCTCTTTGAATCACTGACCTGATTGCATGCAAACTTCTATTTAAAGACTCAATCCCTATGTCTTTAAAATTTTTATTGCAAAAAGATTCAATGCCACTGCTAATGTTTGCCTTAGTCATCTAAAAAACAAAACTATGAGATCCACAAATCACAAAATTAAATGCCTGTTTCTATTCAGATCATTTATTATACTTGAAATAATCTTGGTACTGACAGAAATGAAAGTATGTAACTTGATTCCACTTATTTTTCTGTCATTAACAATAGTCAAAGAAGACACATGCAAACACTCCTGGGTCTTCAGTCTTCTTAGCTTTCCTGAGGTGCAATCACTGCATTCTGACTTATTTTACAGTTGTAGAGATCTGGAAGTACTATTTCTCCCAACAGACTGCACATCTTCCTCACCTACAATCCAAATGTTTGCTCACTAAGCAATAATATAAAATATGTAAAGTAGCAAGCATAGAAAACATGGAGTGTCTTACATATTGTTGTCAGTTTATAGCAAAGAAATTTTAAATTTTGAAAAACTTAACATTTTTCGCATAGATGATACACTCAAGTTAAGAAAACTACATATGCCATTCTATTTGCCTACATGTTTTCCCTCCTTTAACACTATTTTATTGAACAAGATGAGAAAGATTAAGCAGTTACTAAGCGTGTCTGTAGGTCAGCATTCTGATGTTTACCATACATCTTATAGCTTTATTTCTTCTGACGAAATAAAACTGAAAATGTGACTTAGTATGTTAAGATCACTTATTTTCTTCGCTTCTCCATTTTCTCTCTTCTCTATTCAGACTCAACAGTACATACCAGATAAAGACCCTCACAATCTCTTGCTTCCTCTACTACCACCGCTCCTTATTTAACACCTTCCCTTCATCTGGGAAACTGGCAGAGGTGAAGGTCCTGGTGCTCCGCACCCACAGTGACGGTTAGGGAGCCTACCCCCCCCCCACCACGCACAGCATTTCCCACCAGAACTCCCTGCACTCAGGATCCCACCCCCCCATTACTCCAGAAAGAATGGCTCATCTCAATTACCAGTGACCTTTGTATTGCCAAATTCAATGCTTAATTCACAGTCTCAACTGCACCAGTGCTATGAGCAGCAGTACCCACAGCTTTCAATCCCTTCTGTAAGGCACTGCTTAGGCTGCCGCAACCGAAGCATTCACCAGTGTCTCTACCCTCCTCTAATTGTCTTTTTCTCTTTTCTACTTAGAGTCAATTGGTCAGTCACAACCTTATCAAATATCTAGAAAATATTAAATATACATATCCAAAACTGAATCCTACTTCTAGCACAGAAAATCTGATTTCTGTTCTGTCTGCTCAAGTCTAAGATCTTAAGTGTCATTTGATTCATTTGCTTATTATACTTTACCATTCAATATATCAACAAATCCTGCTGGTGCTACCTACAAATGCTAAGAAGGTGACTAGATCCCATTGCCTCTGGTGTTTCAACAGGCCGGGCCATCATCTCTTCCCCCAAACTACAGGAAGTTCCTGGTTACTTTATCACAGAGGTGCCTCCCTAGTCAAATTCTCTTTCCCTTTTCCTATTTTATATTTTTACTGTGGCCACATGAAATACTAATGGTCTATTTCTTGTGACAAGAATGTAGAATAAATAAGCAAAGGCTTTTGCTGGTTCGCTGCTGCAACATCAGTGCTTAGGCTGGTGCCCTACACATAGTGGGACAGGAAAGGACAACTCAATAAATACTTATTGAAGTAAAGAATAAATGAAATAGATAAGATAGAGTGTGGAGTTCTTTTTTTTTTTAAGAGACTAGGTCTCACTATATTGCCTGGGGTAGTCCCGAACCCATGAACTCAAGAGATCCCTAGCTCAGTCTCCCAGGTAGCTGGGATTACAGGTGCGCGCCACCATGCCTGGCTATTTTTTTGAGACTAGGTCTTTTTATGTTGCCCAGGGTAGTCGCGAACCCCAGACTCAAGGGATCCCAGGTCTCAGCCTCCCAGCGCTGGGATTATAGGCACATGCCACTGTGCCCAGCTAGAATGTAGAGTTCTGGCCAACAATTACTTTTCCCCTTTACTTTGGTGTATGGCAAATCTCTATGAGGAGAATACTTTGCTGATAAGACAAATATAAAAAGTATGAGAGAGGAATAAACAGCTAAAGACCACAGTTCCTACTCAGGGATGGTGTTAAGAATCACCCAGAACATTTTAAAAATACAAAATAATCTTGACAAAGTTGATTCAGAAAATGAAGCTGAGGGCACAGAAATGATCTTTTTAAAAGTTCCCCAAGTGATTCTGATGTCCAATCTCTGCTAAAAACCACTTATTCAAAGAAAGCATTTTAAAAGGCATGTGGTGGATTATTCAGTAAATAACAGACTTTTTTTTTCAAATCCACATACCTGACTGGGGACTCAAAAATATGGTTGTTTTTTGTTTCTTTTTGTCTTCTTGTAAAAGCACTGCCTAAAAAATGAAAGACTGGTTTACAAAATCAGAAGGAATAGCATCTGAAACAGCCTTAAGCATATCCAAAGAAAGCTGAAATTAAGCATGTGGGTGGCAGAACTTGGCAAGTTAATGAAAAGCAAGACACATATGAAGGAATCCTTAAAGCAGGGCTGTCAGCTGGTGCATTACAAGTCTCCAGGCTCCCAAGCAGAAGGCAAAGGGAGGAGACAAGGAGGGTTAGCAGCACAGAAGGAATCAGGGCTCAGGGCTGTCCAGCAGACACAGAGCTTCTAGCACTCAGGAAGTGTTTGCTCAACAGACAGACAACCAAAGGGCTTCCTGCTCAGGTCTCAGTTGGATTTACCTGAACAAATGGGCCAGTTGGTCTCAAGGGTGAAGGTGGGGATCCAAACACACAATCTGATTTAGACATACCTGAGAAAGAAATTAGTACTTTTTGTTCCTATTTTAAATTGAAAGCAGTAGCCCTGTTTTCAAACTTCTACAGAAAGATTTCCTGTTGACATGATAGAAGATTATGTGGAGAAAGCAACTTATCTAAAGAAGTGAGAAGGAACAGATTAATTTTTAAACCAGCAGAAGAGCTATTTGCTTTTAACTGCTAATGAAGGGCATTCTCCATATTCTAATTCTACTCTTCTGTTCTTATATTACTTCTACTTAATGTATAAAGATTGTAAATGTATACATATTGGGATCTTGAAGAAACCAAGATTTTAGATGCATGCTTTTCTTTAGGTCTGAAAATTCCATTCCCCATTCCCTGATTCACCTCCTCTCTCTGATCTGCTGCTGCCCCTGTGATCTTATCAGAATGAAGGCTTCATTAACAGAGAACTTAAAAACTTTCTACTATATAGAAGGAAGAAACCCACCAAAGTTGGGGAAATGACATTCTCTGACAATTTGGTTGCACTAAAGAGGACTATGGTAATAATGTGCTTTCTGCTACTAGTAATACAGATGTTGAGTTCTTATGAAATTTGATTAAACGAATTTTACTGGTAATATTTAGTCCTTCATCTGTAAACTGGAGAAACCAACAATACTACATTTAATGGAACTGTGGCAAAAAAAGTTAGCTGAGATCATCCATGTAAAGTACTTAAAACAGTTCCTGACTCACAGTGTATGGTCTATAAATGTTTGCTATTGCTAATATCTTAATTTCTGTGAGAGGAGAATCCTCTTATACTCATAAAAATTTAGTCTGGTAATATAATCAGGGCAAAAATATTTGAAGTTGAGGGTTGAATCTTTGAGTTTCTCAGAAGTAGAGCAAGGCAAATTGTAGCCATAACTGTACCTTCCACAAAGATTTAAGCTCTGTTTAAAAATGAGTAATAAAAACACATTTCTTTCCATATAAAGCTCTTTAAAAAACAGTGCTAGGTAATCTAAAAAGTTTGCATTGAAATAGACACTTTTGCTGGTAGAATAAAATGGAAAAGATGGTGTTCCAGAAACAGTAAGTAAGGAATCCGACAGCAGCACTGACTTTTTATGCTGTCCACAAGACACATCGGAGAACAGGGTCACTATAGTAATTATGTACTTTCATGGTTTTTTTTCCTGAGGAGACAAGTCAGTGTGCACACTGCTTTGTGAGTCATAATCTCTCTCTCTCTCTCTCTCTCTCTCTCTCTCTCTCTCTCTCTCTCTCTCTCTCTCTCTCTCTCTCAGATATGAAAATTCAAAGGGACAAGATTTCTGGATGATTTTGAACTGATGATAGATGGCATATTTTTTCTCATCATAAGAACAATGCTCACTGCAGGAAAGTATCAAAATGACAAAACTCTTAGATAAGATCCTTTAAACCTCTCCTCTGCAGTTAGAGCCACTGTGAAACATATCCATTTACAAGGTATATGCATATATGTGTTTAAACAAAAAATACCCGTGACTTGCCTGAGAGAACAGCATGGTGAAATTAATGTGAGTGGTGCTTCCACACAATGGGCAATAAGTTATTTCAAAAATGACATGCTAAGGAGTGAAGCTCAAGTGGCACCTGTTTTCTGGAAGGTTTTTTTTTTTTTTTTCGGTATTAGGCATGACTAGATTTTCATTTCAATGATAATTTTAGGAAATTCAACCAAATAACTTCCATAAGCCTCTAAACAAAACCAGGAACAAGTGTTTAAGGCCTACAAAAGATCAGAACTAAAAGGGGGGTGTGGTGATAGGGATATTATTTTCTTAGAAAAAATATTTTTGATATATTTGGTAGATTTGTTAAAGAAATAAATATAACTACAACAGTAAAGAAGTCTGAAAAATAGATTTCCCTTAAGATGTCAGTGTAAACATCAAGGTGTGATTGGTGGCCATACCTGGAGAGCCTTTAAACTGTGGGCAGTCTTTTTTAATGTGTCCTTCTCGTCCACAAATAAAACAACGTTTTTCTCTTAAGTCTCTGTCGTCCTGCCTCTTCCATTTTTCCACTGGTGGTCTGAGAACTTTCTCTCTCCCGAGGTCAACAGCTGCCCTCACTGGCTTGGCTTTCTGTTGGGTGCACTGTATGGGCTTATCTTCTCTAGCTGATACCTCCCTCTCCATGTACTTGTTTTGCATTTCTTTGTCTTCTTTGTTTCTTTTCTCTTTGTTCTCAGGGTATCTTTGGTTCACGGTATCTTCCTGATCTCGTCGTCGCCTCACTCTGTAGAAGTAGACACATAATACTGGTAAGAAAACTCTATAAACAGAAACCTAAAGAAATATTATAACAACTCTAATTTTAGAAAATAACCAAAAGTGGAAGGTAGAAGAGGGGAAAACAAGAATTTAACAAACTTAAAGTCCATCTTCTCTATCATGATGCAATCTCAGGGCTTAACAGTACAGTTATTCTTTTTTAGTTACTCCAGTGCTGAAAAACCAGTTTTTGCAATTACTGGAATTCCTTGGCTTAATACTTACTTTGATAATGCTGTTTTAAGATCCAAATTATCCTTGGAGGGATCTCCTAAATAGCTTTCTGGGCCATTAGTAGTCTTTACCGGGTACTGTAAGTTTGAGATGTGACGCTTTCGATTCACAAGGGGATGATGGCTGTATGGGGACTTACATTCTTAAATATCAAAACTATTTCTTCCTTTCTCTCCATGATTAGGGAATATTTTTTAAATGAAAAGCAAAAGATGACTCATCAAGAGCCTCAAATTCCAGATGATTAAGAACATATTTTTAAATGAGAATATAACTGTTCAGTGAAAAACACCACCACCACTGAAAACAGCAAAACGGTCCAAGAAAGCAGCCAACAAAACCCAGGATTCTTGCTCTCTGACAAAGATCAGAAGAAAGCATGATGACAAGACATGGCAGTTATTAAACTGTGTACAAGTGAAGAGTTTTGTACTGTAATTAGTGAGTCTAAATTTCACTGTTACGACCCAGTTATACTGTACATTACAAGAGTAATTAACTGATAACTGATACTTTTCATTGACTAAAGTGATTCTGAACTTCCCACTGTTACATTTATAAAGGGGAAGAAATTTAATTCCCCCTTTTCTTCTATGCATTCTTGAGGGACTAATGACCAAATAATTGAGTAATGATTAATACCACAACCAAAATCAGGTAAGTCACACCTCCTGACAAAATCAGGAGGTGAGTTAATCTCAGTCAAATACACTTAAAAGTCAGGCTTCAAAAAAAGCCATGCTTCAAATCACTTATTTTTACTTAAACTTAAATTTACTGAAAACTTCTGGATTTCATATAAGCTAAGTTTGCTAAAATAGGAACTCATTTAAAAACTGAAGAAGAAAATAAAAAACAAAATGATATCCATTGAAATATTGACTTACTTTCTCCTCATAGGACAGTCCTTCATGAAGTGTCCAATTTTCCCACAGATTCGACAACATCTATCATTTGGGGCCAGCTCCCCTTCAGTTAGCACATCCGGATCAAAAAAGTACTCCTAACATAAGATAAATATATAAAACATCTGAATGATTAATGTCACATCAGAACACAAGAAATGACTTATCAATCAAGAATCTTACACATCAATGTCAGTACGTAATTCCTAAGTAATTACTATACTGCTTAATTCCAAGATCTAAAACCATGAAGGACTAATTCAGTAATCACGTAAGTTCTTCTTTATTCTTTTTTATCATGCAGAACACTGTTTAACCATAAAAGTAGCTTTTAAAAGTACACTTCCACACAAGAGGCTTACACTTCTCTGCTCTGTGTGTCAGTCCCCAGAACTCAGGAGGGAGATCAGGTCATTTACAAAGGTTTTGTTTTCTCAGTAAACAAAAAGGTTTTAACTGAATAAGTTGAGGAATATAGATTTGTCCATCTGATAATGAATGGGTCTACACACACCCAAACACTAAAGACTCATTTAAAAAGTTTTGTTAAGAAAACCAACACAGAGAAAATATATAAAGCCTTCTAGAGCTCATGTCTTTTCCTCTAACTGAAATAAATGTTTACTAAGCAATGTTGTTTTGTTTTTTTACAGTCCTATAGGAACCTGAGTATAAAAAGTTATATGAATGATTATACATGTTATGCATATGCATACATATGATATATACATAAATGATTTATATATATGTCATATCATATGATATATGATATATTATACATGACTTCCTAGCACAGGGAGCACTGTTTCCTACACCCATTAAGGGATTTATTCCTGTTGGTATATAGAGTGAAAAAAAAATCTAGACTTCATGAGTAGCGTGAAGGAGTTTCTTAAGTATATATGTACATGGGTTTGGCAGAGGCTGGCACAGAGCTGAATGCTGGTGGCACAGCAAGGGTCTTATATCTGTTACAACAAGGAATTTTCCCACTTAAAATTCATTTCTTGTTATTTTGTCCTTTTCTCCTTATGAATGGCTTCAAAACAGAAATGTTCTAAAATAATTTTTTGGAATTATTTTGTATTGTAATCATTTGTCTTGCTTAGACTTATCAGGTTTTTAAAGTATTTTTTATTACTGAATGTGCACAAATTAGGTGTTTAATAAAGGTTTTTTTTGTATTTCCAACAAAAACTTACCATTTTTGAGGGGTAGTCCTTTGGAAATCCTTTGACAGGAATACCAAATACTCTTCTGCCATTAATAAATGCTTTCATTATAAAATTTGTCACTAAGAAAAAAAAATTATGTGCTCAATTAGATGGATTACAAGGAAGAAATACAATACTAGTATTTGCAAACAAAGTAACTTACTTTTCCTTGATAATCCAGCTCCAAGATTATGATTCAAATCAAAAGGATCTAGTGAAGAAAATTAAGAAAAGATTCAAATAGGAAATGCCCTTATTCACACAGGAAGTATAGTCTATTAACAAGGACCAAGTGCTACATATTTTTTCATCAATGAAAGTCTTTAAATGACTGCTTTTATACTAAATTTTAAAGCTGTAATTCAGCTAAGAAATCTATAAGGCAGTTTTCCTCTCGAAATCTTTACATAAAGTCCTTCACATTATGAGGAGCTGCCTCATTTTACAATAAAATTCTGCTTGGAGAAGACACTATTCTGATGTTATGAAAAGATTAGCTTTTTAGATGCATATAGAGGTTAATAAATATATTTAAAGTCAAACATTTTAGATGAGTATATATAATTATATTGTATTCTGGAAGAATAGTATTTGTTAGATGACGCAGGAATGGTTGGAATAATGAAAAAGATAATGATGTCCAAGATGTGAGATCTGAGTAAATTGGCTCATGAAACAAATGGTGGTAAAGCACTATTTCTAATAAAAAATATTCTACGTATAACTTAAAATATATTTATACATAATTCATAATTAAAATTTATGTATAGATAATAACAGCTATTGAAAAACATATTCAAGAAAATAAACTAAAGACCCCAATATGTTAGAAAGTATTTAATTAAGAAAATGGAAGACTGCAAATACATAATGAGTAAAGGGGATATTTTTCTGGTTATCTGTTATGCTTCCAATATACAATAACTGGATGTACCATACTGGGATTTAGATTCACTAACAGTTCACTGGAGCAAGAACCCTTTGCTAACCTTATAACTACACTAATGAGAGAAGTTATACGAAGGAGAGAATTCACACTATGAGAAGGCACCTCTTTAGTGGGTTTGGTCATACTTTGCTCTGATAAATTTTATATGCATGTGGACTTAATTTTGGTTGTTTGCTTAATGTAGTAGAAATATGACAGTATTAACTTTTGTACAGTTATAAACACTATCATTATCATGACTACTGAAATTTCTCAATTCTAGAACAGGCTGTTAGACTTTCTTCTAATTTAGCCTATTGGTAATAGTTTATGTGAAAATAATGTAAAGATAAGGACGCTTTAGAACTAAAAATAAGAAATACTGTTTGGTCTTGTTGGGTAGATCTCAAGAATTTACTGTGATATGCAAAGAAAGATAGCATTCTATGTTTTTGACATACATGATTGCAAAAAGTTAAAAATCACATCTAGAACCCACTGTAACTAGATTTCATTTTACAAATTCTGGGGATATTATGTAACTGTCAATAGACAAGCAAATCGTTTTGATAAATTCACCTTTTTTTAGGTGATATGAGTATATTAAAAATGAGTAGAATAAAAAGAAAATTAAAGTCACAAAATAATTTATCTTTTCTTGGAACATCTTAAAATTTTTAAAAATTACATTTGTCTTTTTAAAATTAAAATCCCATGGCTGGGCATGGTGGCACATGTCTGTAAGAGGCAGTCTAGAAAGCTGTGGCCAGAACTGGGGATTGCGGTTCGAGTCCCACTCCGGTCAATGTAGCGAGACTTGGTTCCAAAAAAAATAGCTGGGCGTGGTGGTGCGTGCCTGTAATCCTAGCTACCTGGGAAGCTGAGGCTGGGGATCACTTGAGTCAGTGGTACCCGGGGCAATGTGAGCCTGCGGTTCCACGGGCAAAAATAGTGAGACCTAGTCTCAAAAAAAAAAAAATTAAAATTAAAATTAAAATCCCACACATTGCAAATAACTAGAAACATAAACAATCTGTGGATCTTTGTATTCAATCGCAAAAAAGTGTCAGAGCATGGCCAAATAAATGCAAAATTTCATATATAATTATGTAAAATCCTCCATTAATAGCAAAAAAATAATGTGAAAATTTATCCTTAATACATTCCACTAACCCTCAACAGGGAGATTATAAATTATAAATGGCCTTTTATCTGGAACCTGGTTTATCTTTATTGTGTATCCATTAAGTGTCCAGCAATAGCTAAAGACTTGTCATGATGACCAAATCCTTTCAGATGTATGAGACACCCCACACCAAGGCATTAATTATTAGAATTATCTATAGAGTGAAGCAGACAATCTGCCTGATGCAGACAGCTGCAGAACAGCTGCACATCCAGATCAGGGACCTGGGCTGTCCTGGAAAAGTTCTACAAGCATAAAGAAAAACGCCCTCACAGTTTGAACTTTGTATTTAATTCAATTTAGTCTGGTTTTATTTGTACCTTCAATAACGATATATTTTGAGGTCCATTGTTTCTTAAAAGTTGTAAGCAGACATTTTCTCCTGATGCTAATTACATATTCTTTAAAATCAAATTCCTCTGTGTAGAAACGAAGAAGTCCCAACCATAGTTGCCCAACTGACTCTGTGTTTTTTCCATATTCTGGCCAACATGTGGGCTAAAAATAGAAAGGAATAAAGGATATTATGTGCTATAGTAAAATGTTAATATTTTAACAATCATTTATTCCACAGGGAGTAAATTTGGACTTTCACTGAATCAGAGTTTAAACAGGTAAGAACTTAATTATGTAAATTTCATTTTACATTTTAAAATAATGTTTACTTGAGTTCATTAATTTTTACCCTATTATTTGCAGGTAAGGGGACATCAGGGTCTTAAATGTAAAATTTCGGAATGCACGTTAACGTAACAATCTGAAAACACAATTACGAGCCTTGGTGATGCCTGGGTTAATAAGTCTCCATAATTCAAAGAAAATTTACCAAACTCTGGAAAACCAGAAAAAATAATTTCACACTGAGTTGTGTGAAATTATTAGGCACTAATGAAATGGCTAATAGTAGTCCCCTGAACCTCACTAATATAGATTAGTGAAAAGTTTTCAACTTGAAAGAAAACATGTATATGCTAGCAAAATAAGTGTTTTCACTTTGAAAATACGTACCAGCTCCTCTATTTTATCAAAAAAATAAATATTCCAGCCATCAACAAATACTTCAGGTTTCTTTTCACCTTTATATATCTGAAAATAATTTTCAAAATATTAGTATGGATTACAAACATAATACAGTGGTAAAAAAAATCTGTAGGAAAGCGGCTCAAAGATCACCCAGTTTTACAGATGATGACTACAGCTCTTTCATTTATTTGTACCTCTTGAAGGACAGGAATGACTGGTGGGTTCCTCTGTTGGAGAAAATATAGCACCATAAGCGTGTATGCATATGATGATAAGCTGCCTCTAGATGCATCACCAATATCGCACATCTAAAGAAAAGAAAAACAAGTAACAAAGAGAAATCATCAGTGTTTTCTGACAAGTGTACAGATGTTCTATTACCACTTTAAGTAAGGTGCTTACATAGGGGATTAACATAAAACTCACATTTTCAAATGGTAGACCATGCTAACATGATGAAACAAGATCAACCAACAGAACATCAAAATAAAACCAAAAAACCCCAAAAGGACAGTGGCATTAATAGCCACAGGCAAGACTGGATTATCATGTAATATTTAAGACGACAAAATTTTAGTTTGCTAATTAGAGTCTCCATACAGTTAAAGGAACCATTTGACATAGCTAGGGTTCTTTACAAAATACAGACTTACATTCAACAAGGTTTCAAGAGTCCAAGACATTTTCTGATAAATTACAACAGGAAGCACACTTACTTTTGTAAATACTTTCATGGTATAGCACAAATATTTCACTCTGGGGTCAATGGCTGAATAAGCAGCTAAAAGCCTTGTATTATGCAGAGCCTGTTAAAAGAAAAATTACAAGGTAAGAGTAATCAATGAGAGGAAAAGATTTTAAACTAGAAAATTCAAAAAAGGTTTACATTATAGAAAGGTTTACACTGTGATTCATTTTAGAAAAGACATTTAAACTGAAACTAATCTTTTTCTCCCAAAGATAAAGACTCATTAATTTACTAGATTGTAACAAAGAATTGTAAGTTAACAACTGACCTCATGTCTTCCCTTATGTTAGTATTTAGACTCCCTCAGTCTGAATCATTCCAAAAGTCAGGGATATTAGAATAAATAATCAGTCACCGTTAAGTAGATTTAACATTTCACAATCCTACCCTAGCATTCTTAAATTAAGTGTTCTTAGGGGCTGGAAGGGCACATAAAACCCTGAAGCAAAAATAGATGAGCATACCCACCCCCTCAACACACACAGACACACAGACACACAGACACATACACTCCAAAGTTAAAACAAAATTGAAACAAAAAATGTGCCTGCTCAGTCAGAGACTTAATTTCATTTTTTTAATTTTAATAGAAAAAACTAAGTCCCAAAATGGAAACACTTGTGGTAAGTCCACTATGACTTAACACTTAACCTAACTGCTGTTTCAACATCCCCTAGGAATGCAGTTTTAATTGGTTAGTATGAAATTTTCTGGTCAGCATCAAAAAAGCAACTTTTTTCCCCACTTCCCAATAAAAAATAATAGATAATTTCTGACAAAACTTTTTGATTTTTGCTCCACATAAGTAGGTTACCTTGACCTGAAATGCCTTACATGTTGTCCTTACATATTTCTGCCTATAGAAACCTTCATTTTTGTATAACTTTTTGGGGCTCTATTATACTTGCTAGATGGGATATTTATGTGCAGTTCATGGATCTGATAAATTTAATAGTCAGTTATATCCTTAATATTAACTGAATTTTTGATATTTGATTATACTAATATTAATTTAATTTCGTTATACCTCAACCTTGGAACACTGTCAAGTACATAACAAGCACACACAAATTATGATCAAAAGAATGACTAAGATGAAAGGAAGGCTCTTTTAACTTGACATTTTGTAAAAGAAGAGCTCTTTGCTCCCTTTACCTTCCCTAAAGAAAAAGCTTAAAAAAGTCTTACCAATGTGTTATACAAACTGATGTCCACTTCCAGACCACTTCTCAAATGGAAAAACTTTACAATCGGTACTTTTGCTGTTGTTATGGGCAAGATGTTTCTCAGACCTAGGTTAGGAAAAAAGATAGTATCAAAAAATACAGGAGCAGGGGCTATGAGTAACTCTTTCATTAATGTTTCACAATAAAAATTGATATGCACTTAACTTTGGTTTGTTTTAATGTAGTCACTAGGACTAATCAAAAGAGTTCTCTGTTATTAATAAACATGTGGCAAAGTTTACTTTTGTTAAACACATTCATGTTTAAAGCAAAGACTCAATCAACAAGGTAATCCTTCTGCCTGCTTGTTAACGAACTTTTCAGAAATCTTAAGTGTTCCTACATCAGAGTTAGCGTACTGCTAATGCAAGTAAGAGACTGGAATGGCAGGTCTTGGATTTCTAGAACTCCCAGATGTTGCTTTCAAATTCACTTTGTCCTCCAAGAACTCACTAAATAGTACGTTTTCTCAGGAAGGGCTGTAAATCTGATAAATACCAAAACAGAGGAAATTATTAGAGTCTGAACTCTGTGGTCCCTATGTATTCTTTCCACAGACTGTATCTATTGGGGAGAAAAGCCTATAATCATTTAAATGTGCATAAACAAAAGCCATTCATCATGGAGCTAGAAATTATGAGGCAAAAGAAAGCATCAATCTCAAGAAAAAGTGGAGGGAATTGTTTCAGTAAGGCTTTTGCAAAAGGAAAAGAGGGAAAAAATAAAGGCAGCTGAGAGATTTGTGAGGCAAGGAAAACTGCACATGGAAAAAGAACAGATGCCTAAAATAGCATATTCAGGGAACTTTGAATGAATTTTGCAGGCTACAGACTGAACTTAAGGAGAAAGAACAATAAGTAGTAAGAGGCAGAAACTAGGATGAGCTGAAATACAGAATATATTCATACTATTCACCCCCCCATCACTTCTACCTTAACAGATGAGTAAGCAGACATCCAGAAGTTAACTTGTTTAAGGATATGCAACTGGTAAATTCTGAAGCTGAGAAACAGTTCTAGATGTGATTTACTCCAAAATTCTCAATCTCCAGACAAGAGGCAGAAATTAGGAAATTCCTCTACTGAACTCTAGGACAAGGAGCTAGACTACTTATCACTTTATTTATTCTAATAATGCCAAGGATACCAATATCAACAACTAAAAGAGATTCAGAAGGAAGGACAGGAGTGGTGGTTGGAGCAGATTGGAGGCAGAAGAGAAAGATGAGTTCATTCTGAAACGTTGAAGCTTGAGTTTCTTCTGGAAGCTAAGAGGTAGTATCTAGAGGACAAGTACACAGTGATCTAGAACTCAGGAGAAAAGTGTGCAGATGACAGAGGAAAATTTATTGAAGGTCTATGTGGGAGACAGAGGAAGTTTAACTTTTAATGCTAGGAAGGAATAGCATAATTCAGCAAATGATAGGTTCTGTACTTAAATGAATTACGTTGCTCAATATTAAAAGCTACAGTTGTTATTTCCATTTTCCAAATAAGAAACTAAGTGCTTATAAAGAGACTGAGTGATTTTCTGGGATTACACAGCCAGCGAGTAGGGAGTCAAGATCTAATAGGAGACAGTGATTCTGATACTATGGCAGGAGCTGGCAGTGGAAATGGAAGTCTCTCACCCTACTGCTCCACCATAGGCTGGCTCTCGCTGTGGCTTCCCAGAGCCCAGTATCCTCCATTTTACATGTGGTGCCAGCACTGTAAAAGGACCAATCAAGTATGGGCTATGAGCTGACTGGTGTTAAGTGGTCCAAAGAACTGAAAATGGTCCAATCAGATTTGTAGATAGAACATCCTAAAAGAGGATATAAAGCAGGGCCTGAGGGAGCTGAGGA
Source organism: Uropsilus gracilis (assembly GCA_004024945.1). Lineage (NCBI taxonomy): Eukaryota > Metazoa > Chordata > Mammalia > Eulipotyphla > Talpidae > Uropsilus > Uropsilus gracilis. The sequence goes on from PVHY01006629.1 coordinate 26,345, forward strand.
TCATTGTTCCAGGCTCCAAAGGAAGAAAGGGTAGATACCATCCGTGGCCTCCAAAAAAGACTGAGCAAAAGCTGACCTTGAAAGAAAAAGAGAAAAAAGAAGCACCCAGCAGCCAACCTTCAAGGAAGGAAGGGAAGCCAAAGACTTTCAGCAGACACCAGGCCTCTGATTCTGTCTCTGACAATACTTGAACACCTGGTGTCTCAAAGATCTATTCATTGTTGTAGTTCAACAACTCACAAAGAGATGTTAACTCTTGGGGTCTCTGATATTGCCTCTGGGTGACCAGTAATGACCATCGTTACAGAGCTATCCAGCTCTGACAGGTGACTGGCACTCTGCTTATGACTGTCCTTCTGATGGATACTACCTGGGGTGAGACAGTCAGCCACTTGTGCATATGTTAGCTCTTTGTTTCCTGTTTGTAAAACAAACCCCACTATTGCTTCTGGAGTCTGAAGTATCTTGCAGTTGCGTGCATGAGTGAGAACCCATAGACAATGACCTATCTCTGTAAAGCATTGTCCTTTGATTGGCTATAGCCCATACTGTATGGGTATTGTACTATACATACGTACTATACATATATTGTAGCTATAGGCCTACAGGACTTGCTTTGAGCTATAGTCATTGGCTTTTAGCCTTTTAGCTGTTCTCAGGTCCATGTGGGCCTACCACCTTCCCCCAGCCTGTTTCAATTCGGAATCTACACCAACTACTTATTATGCTGGCTCTTTAAATCAGACAACCTTTTTCTCTTTTTTCCACTTTAGAACTTGATACTGTCAGCTGTTATGATACCACTATGACCTGTGTCCTAGGATTTATTGACAGACATCACCCAGGTTCTTATTTTATCATTCCAATGGCTCCTTTTCCAGTGTCTTTTCTACACACAGAAACCAAAGCATAGTTCTCACCTTCTCTCACACAATCTCCAGGAATTGTTTTATTCCTGGTTTCTCCCTCTTTGTTCTTAACACATATTCAGTGGATTATATTAAAATGTTTCAAGTTCATTTTATTCTTCGCCCTGACTGATAAGTCTGTATTTCTAACTGCTTGCTGGACTATTGAATTTTACCTTCATGACAAAACTGAACACCTCAACATTAGTGTTCTCTGTAAATATTCCCTTTTTTTCAAGTACCAGACACCAGTCTAACTCCTTATTTCCTACTCGTAAGTGCCATCCAACAAACTTCCCTTTGGGATCTCTCACAAACTTTCTCCTTCTAGGAACACTGGCAGAAGGTTAAGGACCTTCTATCTTATACAGCACTTAGCGATTCTAAGAATGCCAGGTCAAAAAAACAACAGACTATACTACTAGTTGCCTAAAAGGATATTAGTGACTATACTAGCTCCCTCAAAAAAGTTCTAAATTTTGTTTTTTGTTTTTTTTTCTGTCTCTCCCCTCTTGAAGAAACTTCACTGACTTTTAAATATCTTATCTCTGAATAGTTCCAACTTGAAGTTTCTCTGTGTCAATCTTGTTATCCACCAGATAATATTAACAGTAACCTCATGCACACATCTATGCACTGTAAGGAGTGACTTTTTCTTCTCTTACCTTGTTCAAATAATATTCATTTTCCTCTGAGATCATAATAAATCAATCTTCTTAACATCCTTGCCTATGCAACTCTTTTCCAGAATCTCTTATCTTCTCATGAATTATCTAATAAACTCTGACACATTTGGGAAGTAAATCAGAAAGACAAGTAACACCTTGCGTTGTTACAAGGATCCTGAAATTATTATACCTTCTCTAAGGTCTGAAAGCTATCTAAGATACTTATGTAGCCTTACTTTTTCTCCCATAGTTGTCCAACATAATGTTGAGCACACTGTAAATACCCTGACCCTGTGAAACACCTGGGGAGAATGCTTTAAATAATAAGTTTTAATCACAGTCTTCTAGCTATTATTAAATTCTTGTCCCAAGGACTCTGCATTTCACTATTGGTATCTGTGTGTTTGAGACATCTCCATTTTGAAAGTGTCCTGTTTTAAACATGCATCATTCTTAGGAAACACATACTGAGATAATTAGTGGAAAGAGATGAGACATTTATAGTTTGAGTTCAAATGGTGCAGGAAAAACATGTAAGCAAGAAAGAGTAAGATAAATATGGTAAAATGCTGACAAATGATGGATTTGAATGAATATAGTTTAAGGTACAATTTTTGCTCTTTTAAGCTTAAAATTATTTTAGAACAAAAACTCAAAAGCTTGGTTCAGTACTGAATAACTAGTAGTGTGGCAACTTGACTAATTTCAGATAATTTTTTTTTAAAAAGCACATGATCTTTAGAGAGAAAATTAAAATGTATCAATACACATTAAAAAAATCTATGTTCTAGGTTCACTTTTAGTAGAAATAAACCAAAATTCCAATTTTTTTCTCTATTATGAAATAACATAGTATTCTCTTTAAAGTTCTGAAATAATAAAATAAAAATACCAAAAAAGATGTATGCTTGTATTGTTTATGTGTGTGGGCTGTGAATTTAAATCTATTTTGACTGAGATCTAAATTAAGTTTTTCCCATGAAGACACCATGTATTATAAGTTCTAAGAGGGCACAGACCCAATCTTGTTAACCAGTACTCTCAGCTCTCAGCAGAGAATTTGCTGAGCCACATTTGAAAAGATCTCCACTATTAACAGCATTCATAGTTTCCTCTGACAGTCAAAGCTTACATTAATTGCTTTTCCTCTCTATGCACAATTACAAAATCTATACATTTATAGCTGTAAGTAGAAATTACGCAGTTTGGTTTTCTTAGTTTACTGATCGTAGTGCAGTTAAATGACAAAATCAGGAAGACTTATAATCTGTTAAACAGCAAAAGGTGCAAATACAATCCATAACCCCATCCACAGTGCTTTCCAACAAACTACATACCATTGTTGATGCCTGCACTTTGGTTTATATAATGTTAATGTAGCAAAAATGATTTCCAAAATGTCTAACCTGTATGGTGTATACTTTGTCTTGAAATAAAAACTGAGCTAGTAAAATATGCATGCAAATTATCTCCAATTTCAATCTTATAATTAATTACACAAGATCTTTTAAGGACTTCCATATTCTACCTATAAATGAGCCAAATATTGTTTCACTGGCATAGTAAATTCTCAATAGGTAAAACACAAATAAAGCGTATGTTTTTGAGAAAAAAAATCTGTAAATATACCTGCATGTTTTCTAAGGACTCTTGCCAACTCTTCAATAGTTTTTACACAGTCCAACCCCTGTAACAAAATGGCACAAACTATTAAATAAAAAATGGAAAACATATTTCTAAACTGACTAATTTCCATTACCTGCAGAAATAATAAATTTCAAATCATTCTACTGATTTTTTTTCCCTTGTGGGTAAGCATTGGTTAGAAGCCTAAGGTAAAGAAAAAAAATATATACTAAATACCCTACTTAACTGCTTTTGGAGGCACAAGAAAGGCTGAAATCAGAGCCCCCAGAAAAGTCCATGGATCGTGAGTTAGGACCTCTATTTTCCCCTCTATGTAATTATAACATTCAGAAGAATCTTAGTGCCAGAATAAGTAAGGGGTAGTTTCTATGCCCAGGCTTACTCACTCAGGGTTAAACTTCATTACAGTTTAATCGAGAGCTATAGAACGTGATTAAACTTAGATTATTTCCCCAGAGGACTAGTCAAAAATACAGTGCATAAGATGAAAGTTATAGAATATGAATATTTCAAGTATTTCATAATATTTCAAATAAACTATACTTAGAAACATTTCAGCTGAGCTATTTCAACATAAGCCCTTTGATTGTTATACATGTCCCATAAGCAGAATTTTATTTTAAAGATACCATAAAAACCAAGCTTCTAAGTTATGTAAAAATTCAATCTTGACAACAATTGTAAGATTATTCCATATATAAGACCCAATTTTGCTTATCTACATTAGTCACCAAACTCAGGGTAGATAACTTTTGGCTATTGTCCCAAATAAGATATATTTACAAAAGACAAAGACCTGAAACTAAGAAAAGCAAATGATCTTCAAGAGCAGAAGCATTGCTCATTTGCATATATAATATCTGGACTGTTACTGAAAATATAAGGAGGAATTCATACTACTCAGGCTTTATATATTTTATAAATGCCTTTGTATATATCAAAGTTTGTGAACCTTTTCAGCTCTTTACAACACTATAATCATTCTAATCTGCAGTGAAAGCAACAACTGGATATAGCTGTGTTCTAATAAAATTGTATTTGCAAAACAGGGAGTGAGCCAAGTTTGCTGGCTGTGTACATATGTGATAACTGTTGTATACAATAATCTCCCAATGGAAGGGAAACTATCCTTCATCAACCAAAGACCACATGTTCAGGGAAAAATGAAACCATATTTGCCTTGACTATTAAGTGTAGAACTCTAATCACTGTACCACATTTTCCTACCTATTAGCAGACATTTCAGAACACTTTAGGTGTGTTTATGCATCAGAGTCAGCTAATGGCTATGCAACTTGGACACTTGGAAAAGCTGTCCTTTCTAGAACTCCCAGATCTCACTTTCCCCTTCATACTACAGGTTGACAGTATAAGACTTTCTGTTCTTCCATATTCACCTCTAAATTTCTTAAATTATATCACCAGAAAGATTATGCTAAATGACATGCTCCATGTGGTGCTGCTAAATTTGCAAACAAAGTTGGATTATCAGTCAAGAGTGTCAATTCATATTGCCACAACAAATGAAGTTCACTGTACCTCAGCAGTTTCATGTCCATTAATTGTCATACAGACATCAAGGTCACTCTGTTTGAAACCAAATCCATTTTTGGAGGAGCCGAACAAGCTTAATTTAGTTCCTGTTAGGGATATATGAAAAGTAGTAACTAATTACTGCTGTACATTTTATTTTTTGACCCAACGCAGCCTTCTCATGAACCAAAATTATTCTGGTAACTATCTTATATTAGTTCTCATATAGTTATGTTCTTATTAGCCAATCATTATAAATTATTTTTTCTCAAAATTTACTTTTAATAAATTCAAGCTGTATGTGGCATGAAAGATTATCGGGCACTGTTGAGAGTCGAGCGCAGGGCACAAGAAAGGACGATGAGAGACTTCTTAGTTACAGCAGCTAAGGATTGTCTGGAAGTAATGGGCCAGACGACAATTTATTAAACAAAGAAAGGGGTATTTATAAAGAACAGAGCACAATTCATGATGAACTTTAAAGGAAGGCAAATGGTAAGGGTGTAATAAAATTGGTCAACATATTGGTTCTTGTGAGGTAATTGGGGCAAGGGGATCACTCACAAATTGGTTGCTATTTCTTTAGGAAATATTTTCTTAGGTAAACATTGGAGGGATGGTGATGCTATTACTCTTCAGAGGTATTTATGCCCATTCTGTCTCCAGTGTTCTGGGGACAGATAAGGTAGCAAAATGAGGTGTTCCTCATTTTACAGCGTGTTCCTCATTTTCAGCATTAGCCCAGTCTGGTCTGTGATAGCGCCCAACAAGGCACCATTTAATTCTTAAAATGCAAGAACATTTTAAGAAAAATGTGGGTCATTCTACATATTTAATAATGTTAGCTTACTAGCATGCAACTAAGTTCAAGTTTTAGAAACATGAACTTTGACTTTAGACATAATACTAAATGAAATTCACTTGTATTATCTTCTAAGAAAACCATTACATCGACACTGTCTTCTCAGTTAGTAAACAAGTATTTAACCAAGACCCAATTTCATCATCTGAAACTTTGCCCGTCATCAAAATAAGATCACATTCCTTTATATTTTTTAAATTAACTTATGTATATATATATATGTTTCACAACTTTGTATTCCCCAGGGATCACCCTCCACCTAAGATTACCTTCTTAGTTACAAAGTTAAAACACTGGTTACACACACACTCAATTCTATTTTCTTAAAAAGGGATGAAATTATTTACCTGGAAACTCCTGTCTGATGAAACTTTCTAAGTTTTGCCGGATATGTTCACGAGCCTGATCTTCTAAAATAGTTGGAGAAAAATCCTCTGTTTAAAATAGAAACATAGAGAAATATTGTTCATATTCTCTGAAAAAAACTAACCTTCCCATAACATAAAATCTAATACACTTTAAAAAACATAACCCTTACATTTTGCATCTTCTGGATAGATAGCATTAGCAATATAAGTAGACAATGCCTTTACAAAAAGCCTTGCTCCTGAAATGAACACTAATCTGAACAGGTGTTCTGTAACTGGGCATCAGAGAACCCAAAGTGGCCTTCAGAATGTGAATGCACAATTTTGTGAATGTGTATATACACACACACACACACACACACACACACACACACATATATGTTTTTACCTAAATTGAACATATTTTCCTTTAATCACTCATAACCTCCAAAATGGATTTTAACCAAAAAAAAAAAAAAAAAAAAAAAAAAAAAAAAAAAAAAAAAAAAAAAAAAAAAAAAAAAAAAAAAAAAAAAAAAAAAAAAAAAAAAAAAAAAAAGCACTTAGACGTCTAGTCTGTACCACTGGGAAACTTTCCCACAGACACTAGGTTCTTAAGGACAAAATCTAAGACTCAGAAGCAGCATCATGTGAGTCACTGGAAAGGATGGAACAATGAGTGTGAATGAGGCACAGAACCCAGAGACCATACTAGATCTGGAGAAAACAGGACAATCTCCTATCCCGTAGGAAGCTCCAAATTCAAAGTTTGGATAATTACTCCATGCACCTGCCCTATAAAAGGTTCTTGACTGCCTTGCTATCTGTCCCCCAAATGCTACTGGGTATCTGAGTAGCAGTCCAGAAGCAAGGGTCCTTTCCCAGAAAAAAAAAAAAAAAGGTTCCACAAAAAAGACAAAGCTTGTTGGCTGATCACTGATCTAAGGTGTGCAGTGCAGGGGGAGTTAGAGTGATCAGAGCAAGGTAGGGAGATATGGTGGAGTGCGGTGGTAGACGGGATAGAACAGGGTCACATTTGAGGGGAACAGTTAACTATACAAAGGTGACCAATGGTATAAGAAAATAAAAAATTAAAAAAAAATAGGTATCTAGTAGCAAAGATAAATCTCTCAAGATACAGCATATGATGCAACATGCATTTCCACTTTAAACAGCTATGTATCTCTTCATTCAAATGTTATTTTTTTCTGCAATACCAATGCTTCCCAAAGCCAGTGTTCCTTATAAGGTTATTATATAGATTATTAATTAAAAATATTCCTGCACATAGATTTTGGAATTTTAAGATTTAAAGAATTAAATAGGTTTCTTTACTATAACATTTCTCAGCAGTCTTTATTATGCTAAAATACAACGTAAATTTCTAAAGGCGTTATTCCTGACTTATATATGGAATACTTCATGTGATAAAACATAATTGCACCTAGAAAAACATTTCAAGGAATATAAGCTAGAAAATACAGTATTTTAATCATAGCAATTAAAAGATCCTTCCTGCCTCTATCCTTCCATTTTTAACAATTATGTATTATATTCCCAAATAGAAGATATAGAAAACTGTGGAAACAATGGAGAATGGAACAGACTTAATGGAGCTACCAGTTTAGTGATTAGATGACACTTGAGAAATCCAAAGAAATATTAGTAACTTACTATAGCACTGGATGCAAACTTGATCTAAGATATATGAAAATTTGGGTGTTAGTGGTGGCAGAGGTTCCAGCTGGATTCTTTTGAAGTCTTCAGGACAGTCCTTCTTCAGATGACCCTCTCGTTTGCATAAACTGCATACTATTGTAGGAGACTGCAGGAAGATGGTAAAGCAAACCAAAACTTAAGATAAAATTTTACTTGGCAAATAAAGAAGTCCTGAATCTGTTTTTTATAAGTAAACATTATATTCTCCACTTTTTAGAGGAATGAAAACATAATGTGCAGTCACTCTAAGTTACCTGACACAGGGGGATCTTTACTTAGGAGAGATAGTTTTCTCACTATCAATGATACAGCATTTCCTATTCAATTGCCATAAGAAGGGAAGTGGACCAAAAGGTTCACAGAAACAAGAGAAAGAGCCCTGTTTAGTATACAAATTGAAACAATAAGCATTAAAATTGTTTAGTCTCCTATGTCCAGAAATGGCATTTATTACCTTGCCTTTAGTGAAGATGAGTTTACTAAATTCATAGATGAAACCAGACTGATCCACAGTTGAATTTTCCTCACATACATTTCCTTCTTGAAGATTAATTTTGTTAAGTTCCACGAGTAATGCTCCATCCACATGTTCTCCACATTCTTTCAAATCTTTACACTTAGCAGAATGGCTTAATTCACCATCCTCTTCAGAGAGGGCATCCTCATCCCCTGACCTGGTGGAAGTGTTGTCTAATTCATCTTCATCAGCAATATTGTCGTCATGTTCCTCATGGATAGCAGAAAGCAGGGGTTCTTCATCCTCATCCTCTTCCTCTTCCTCAGAATGAATGATTCCTGATGTGTGGCCCTGTCCTGAAGGGGGAAAGTGGCTTAAAGTATCTTCAAGTTCATTAGTAACTTCTAAGCTTTCCTCAGTATCAGCTTTCCCATGTAAAGCAACAAATCCATCACACTCTTCTGCTGTAGGATTTTGGAAACCAACTAAGTCCAAAATGCTGTCTGCTTCATTATTTTCTGTGTTGTCACATGTGACATGCTCTCCGTGCTTGCTATTACTTAAACCTTGGTCACCAGCAGTCAAAGGATACATGGCCTCCCTTCCAATTTTCTCTTTCTCATTTTCCCTTCTTACATCCTGATGGTGTACTTTAACATCACAAGTTTCCTCTGCTTCTAAACAGTCTGAGTTTTCCAAGTAGACACTGTCATGTATATTTCCAACATCCTCCACCGGTGGGTTTCCAGAGTTTTCAGCAGTCTCTTTACAAGTAAGTATCTGTAGATTGCAGGTGGTGTTTGCAGTGGAACTGGTAGCACTAAGATCTTGAGCCGAAACTGAGGTTGTAAGCTTATTATCCTTTGCTTGTACATCTGAATCATACTTTGTTACTTCTTTAGAATGCTTACAAGTACAGGTAACAGTACTCAGAGGCTTAGGAAGGTTGGATTTTGTAAGCTTGTGTGGTAGAGCAAAGTATTTATAGGTTGTCCTTAAACAATGAAGTATATATTCAAACACAGGTTGACTGTTTAGGGTCCTTGCCACATTTCTTTTAACAGAGTATGGATCTGTAACGAAAAAAAAAAAAAAGCACCACTTCATATATTTCCATTTTATTTTAAAAGTTAGTCTGCTGTAGATGAAAACAAACAGTAAAACTTAATATGTATCTTATATGCTTTTTTTAAAATTTGGGGATGAAGAGTAAGAAGATACAGCGTAAGGACAAAGAAAAATGTTTTCTTAAACAGCTGCTATATTAAGAGAGCCCATTTTGTTCAGAACCAGTACCCCTTCCCTAATTTGTTCTGTGACTGTGGAGGTAGGAAAGATGGTATCAGTGTGGCTCTTATGCCTTTGGGAAGTGAGGTCTTCCCACCAGGCTCTGCTGAGTGCTCTGCCTCCCCACTCAGCCAGGCCTTGTGGTTTGTAGAGCTTACCTCCACTCTTCTGCCCTGGGAAGCCCCATCACTGAACTGGCTGGACTGAATTCAGGGGCGAGAGGGAGGCACCAGAAGGAGACACCACTTCTCTCAATCTTTTCTCCTCCCCTAGAACTCCAGCGGGATAGGCAATTGGCCAGAAGAGCTGAGCCAGAGAAACTGCAGGGGAGGGTTTAAAAATGTGAGATCCCCATGACTGCACACAGAATTTATGCAAAATGCAAAAAACCCTCTTATGCAATATAAAGCTTGAAAAAAAAATCAAGCAAAAATAAGAAAATTCCATTTAGGAGGTTCTTTAATTACTTGGAGGAGAATTAAGATTTCTAGAGGGGTTTCAACCTCTTGACTTTGCAAAGCTGAGAACTAGTCCACTTAGTGAAGTCTACAGGGCACATCAGTGTATCTTTCACACAACAGTTTCAGTTAACAGACCTTCACTAGAGTGTTTTTAATGAATAAGCTCTAAATGTTATTGCAGACATTCTAAAAATAACTATCCTTTATTTTTTATGGAGAGGAAGCCAATGAAGAACAGCATTTTTCAAGAGAAAAGATATTTCCCACAGCTTTGTAAAATTACCAAACATCAGTAACACTATATGAAAGGACCGAATCGAAAAAACCAGAAATAACAACAGAAAAGAAGAAAAGGGTATTTACATAGCCATCAGGAAAAACTTAACTGTTACAAACTTATAGAGAAAACAAGGCCTCAGTCATCCATAATTTTAGTTAAGCTAAGTTAAGATGCTTTATATGCAGCACTTTAACTTGATGAAGAGTTTGGTTCCCTGGAACGATCCACTCTAAGATAATCAAGATTCTAACTATTTATTTCATTTAAGGCCTACCTTATATGTAGGAGCTGAAAAGAAACTGATATAAAGAGTTAGATTGGTACCTTTTAAAAAAGAGAATTACAGAAATTGAGATACCTTCAATGGCAATGCGCTTTTTGGGCCAGTCCTTTGATTCACGAGATACCAATTCTTTGACACGGATACTTATCACTAAATCAGCCAAATTAAATTCTAAAGCATAAAATCGAAGCAATTCCACCCAGAGCTGCCCAACTGGTACTGAAGGTTGATGTTTTAAGTCAAATATTAATGACACCTATTAATGGCAAAGAGAAAAACATACGGGTTATTTCAGATGTCAGCACAATCTGAAAAATTAGAGCTCATTCAAACATCATTAAAAATAAACCTGAAAAACCTTAGCAAAGGTAAGAATATGATAATCCAGCTAGATAAAAATTACATTCTAGATTCTATTTTGCTTTTGGGAAAATGGCATTCCTTCATTGCACTCCCAGTATTAACATATGCGAAAATTTAGTCATCACCATAGAAATAGACAGGCAGCTTTATGTAACCAGGAAGCATTCCTAATTTTGAAGTCTTAATAACAGATGGAGAACTGTGCATGGATTCTACTACTCTCAGCACGGAGCTCTCACTTATTGCTGCTGGAGGGAGCTTTTTACACAGTTCACACACAGAAACTGGACAGCAGCTTAATAGCACAGAGAAACAGGAAAAATTCTTTTTTGTCCTGATAGGCTACAGAAGCTGATTGGATCTGCCAGTGGCAATTAATCTAAAAGATAACCTTTAATATCAGAAACTGATACTAGTAGTTTTACATTCACAGACTTTTGACAAATTGAAATATACCATAATGTAACAATTTAGAAAGTGCATAGGATTTTTGGGGGAAAATGCAAATCTGTCACGCCATAGCACTTTATTGCTCTGTGACTAAGTTGCTTCAGCTTCAGACTGGCAGTCTAGCACAGTGGCTAAAAAAAACTGAATTTGGAGTGGGACATGCTTGGATTTGAAATCCAACTCTGCCATGTACTAGCCATGAATGATTCTAGTCAAGGTATATAAGCTGTCTAAGCCTCAGTTTCCTCATCTGAACATTGGGGATCACAGTACCCACCTCATAGGGTTGTTGGGAGGACTGAGTGAGAGAATGTCTGTAAAGAGCTTAGCACAGTGCCTGGCACACATTTTCAAAAAATGGTCGCTACCATTATCTGCAGAGTAGGGATGATATCACCTATAACACAGGATAGTGATGAAGATTAAATCAGAAATAAGGGAAAGCATCTGGCAGACTTGGTTGCTCTCTGTATTTTTTTCACTTGTATAGTCTTAAGTACAAGAAATCCATATATCACTGAAAAAGAATTTCACAACTGTAAAAGGCTTAAGAGGTAATCAAGTTCAACTCTTATATGTCAAAGAAAAGGAACTGAAGCCCAGAGTTTCCATGACTTGTCGAATGTCCCACTGCTTGTCAGTGGAAGGAAGAGAACAGCAGCTCTGGATCCCAGTACAGTGCTCTTTTTACCAGCCCATGCAATTTCAAAACTGTGGAGATTTGAATGTCAGAAGTGGCAGCATGCTTAATCTCTCCAGATAGTATAAAAATGTAAAGGTAAGTATTTTACTGGACTTAAGGGTGATATTTTTTTTCCTCCATATTCACAATATTTCTTTCCTCTAGGCATATAAATTTGTTTTCACTCTCACTTTGTTATGTCAAACTTTAAAACTTGTGGTATGATCATCTTTATTCATCACTAAAGCTCAACTACAATGGTTCTATCACATAAGATAAAGTTACCAGGTAGATTTACAAAGCAGAATTGATTGAAAATGGAAGCTGTCTAGGCTCCAAACACTGGTACTGGAGACATCGTAACCCAGAAACTGAAAACCTCATTAAGTTTCACTTCTTTATCCCTAAGCCTTGTTCAACATTACCAAGGATTTTTAAGCATCTCATGTAAATGACTTGATATTTTTAAAATGGAATGTAAGAGATCTTCAACCTAACTACATTAGTGGTACTTACAGTTTTTATGTTATAGTCTGTTTTTAAAGTGAAGAACACTTTTTTTTTTAAATAAAAAAAGAATAACAACTAATGTTTACTGTGGTTACATGTGGCAATGCTTATCACGTTTGGCACTGAGTTAAGCATTCTATAAATCAATGACCCTATGAGAGGGTACCGATGTCTCTCCATTTACAGGTGAGGAAACTGGGGCAGAAGAAAGATTAAGTCACTTGCCCAAGGACACACAGGTAGAAAATGGGAGTGCTGGGGTACAAGTCACATACTCAGACTCCACAGTCTGTTCTCTTATCTGCTATTAATTCCCCAAATATAGGAAACAAATACAAATGGTACTATTCTGGAGGCAGCAAAGGTACAATGGCACTGTCTCCTTTTTCCTCTGAAAGTTTCAAGGATGCTAGAAAACACAACTGGAGACTCCATGATTCACCATGGTCTCCTTGTTTTAGATGAAAGACACGGACTAGAAGTATCACATGACTTTCTTGTGTAAATCTAGGATTGTTAAGGCTGGTCTCAGAAGGATGTTACTGTTATTTCACCTCCAAAAGGGAGTTTTCTGACCCCATGGGATCAGAAAACTATATATAAATCTGTGAGAAAAATTCCATTCTTATTACTAGCATAATTAAATGGTCAGGAATCTTGTTTTAAATTCTAAAGCAATTATTTTCTTGTGCATGAAATCCCTTGCCTAACTAATGGTGTAAATGAGCACAAGTTCATCAGATCATGAACTTAATGGCTTACTTTAATAATTTGAGGCTAACTTTTCATATATTTAAATTTAAAATATCTAACGTCTCTGAGGACAGATAGGGATTTATCTTTGAATTCTTAGTATCTTTCACAGGAGCTTGCACACAGATGATGTGGATGTAATGATCTAATTTAACCTCTTCTCAATATGTGATTATTCCAAGGACCAGACTAAGAAATATAATAGTTATGAAATAAGTAAAATAGCTGAGGGAAGATGAAAGGCCTGATTAACTCTAAATCCACAATTAACAACCGAATTAAAAATACAAGGTAAAATTAGAAAAGAAAACAGACCTGTCCCCTTTTGATGGGTATTTCTTTGGGTGTCTCTTCTTTTGCTTTTTCTGAATCTCCTGTAGCATTATCGGTATATTCCCAGGCCACAACATCTTCCTGGATGTCTTTAAGACTGAAACTCCCCAATTTATTTAATGAGAATCCTTCAATCTAGGAAAAATTAAGACAGTTTGTTATGAGGTAGAAATGATTTCTTATTGAACAGCAGATGGAGATGAAAAGATAGCAATTCACTGAAAACAAAGCATCATTTATGGTATATCAATGAGATACCTATACATTTAAAAGTATCATTAAAGTAAAAAATAAGGGTTTGATCTACAAAAAATATAGAGATTTGGGGAAATAACTGTTTAGTAAACAGTATAAAGAAGAGATCTGGAGAGAACCCCACCTTATTCCAATTTGAGCTTTCTTCTCTAACAAATGTTAATCAAGGAAACAGTTTGGCTTTGTTAATTTCCTCTGCTGCTAGTCTACTTTATTTTAAATTTATTGATTTTTCTCCTATCTCTATTATTTCCTTTCTTCAGCTTACTTTGTACTTAAACTGCTCTTCATTTCAAACTTCTTGTGGAGAAATGCAATCACTGATTTTAGACTCTCCTTTTAAAATGTAAGCATTCGAAACTCTATATATCACTGTGAACTTTATTTTAGCTGCATTTTATAATTGTTGATGTATTCTGTATTATCACTTATTTCAAAGTATTTTAACTTTCCTGATGTTCTCTGATCCAGGGACTCTTCAAAAGTACACGGTTTCTAATTTTTTTTGCTTTTCTTAAGTACCCTACTGTTACTCATTTTTAATTTAATTCCACTGTGGTCAAAGGATACAGTTTATGACTCCAATCCTTTCAGAAATACTGGAACTTCTTTATGAACCAGCATTAAGGTCTAGTTGGTGAATGGTACTTACACTTGGGATAAAATGTATAATCTGCAGTTGTCTGGGTATAAAGTTCTATAAATATCAGTTAGATTCATGTAGTTGACAGTGACTATCAATCCCATCTTCAATTTCTTTTAATGAAGTCAATTTGTCAAAGGGGCAATAAAATATGCTCTGATGGTAGAATTGATTCTGAAAATTGTTTTAAGTATTTTGCTGCTCTGTTAACATATGCAAACATCTGTTTTGGGTTTCTTGATGAATTGATTGTCACAATTAAATATTCCTTTTTGTCCAATGTGACTTTTTCTTGAAAATTAGCACAATTTTAGTTTGATTTTGTAGCTGGCAACTTTATTCATCTACTGCTTCTAGTGGATTTTTGGTATAGCTTTTAGGCTTTTCTATATACACCATATTGTTTATGAATGATAGTTTCACTTCTACCTGAATATACTGCTCCAGCTAAAACTTCTAATACTAAATTAGACAGAACTGGTGACAGTGAACATCCATGCCTTGCTCCTAATCTTAAAGGCAAAGCTTTCAGTTTCTCACCATTAAGTAGTACATTAGCTGCAGATAAATGTTTATGATTAGACTTTATCTGTTGATGCAAATCTTTTCTAGTTGTGTCAAATGCTTCTTCTGTTACTAATTTATAGCATATAAATCATTTTTAATGAGTTTAAACGTATTTTTTACACTTTCGTTGTGGATGTATAATACAAATTTCTATATTTTATACAATCCTTGCATCCTTGGAATAAATTCTACTTGGTCATGGTATATTATCCTTTTTATGTATTTTTAATTCAATTTGTTAGCATGCTATTGGAGATACATGCATCTATATTCATGAGAGCTATTACTTATTCGTTTATTTTTGTTTTGCTTTGCTTCTGCTCTCCTTGTCTGATTTTGCTATTAGAGTAATATTGTCTATATACAATGAGTTAGTAAACATTTCCCTTTTGAAATAATGAGTAATTGAGTATTAAGCTCTTTAAAGATTTGATATGTCATTTAAAAAGAAATCTGGTTCTGGGCTTCCATTCGGGGGTACATTTTTTTATTGTTCCCATAATAGTGATACACCTATTTTAGTTTTCTGTTTCTTCTTGGTCCAAACTTGGTAAACTACTATAAAGATTTATCCATTTTTTCAAGATGATCAGTCTATTCGCATTTATGAAATGAGCAGACACTTAGAACAGTGAATACAGTAACTTAGAAAGACGTCCTGTAATCAGAGGCTTGATCTCAGTTTAGTTTTTAAGCCTTAGATTTGAACTGTTTTTCATCTCCATCACACACATGATTTAGAAATGTGTCACTTATTTTGGAAAATTCTTAGTCATCATTATTTAAAAACTATTATTCCTACTTTCCTTGCTTTCTTGTACTTCTGTTATACATATATTGTAAGCCTATGAATTGTCTTGCACTGAACAGATATCCTATTGTTTCATTTTCATTGAATTGTTTACACTCTGCTTTTCAGTTTGGGAAATATTTTTTTAATCGAATTCCCTAATTCCCCAGCTGTGTCTACCCACTAGTTAATATATCAAAGAGTCTTTATTTCTGATACTGCTTCAGTTTCTAGCATTTCCTTTTGACTTTCTTTAGAACTACCACCTTTCTATTTATACTATCCATCTGTGTTCTTGTTACCCATTTTTTCCATTAAAGCCTTAGCAAATTCATTGGAGTTGTTTTAAACTCCTGGTGTCCTAATTTCCATGCTTGTGCTGTCTCTGCAAGCTGTTTTCATCCTTTGTTAGTCCTTAGCTTTTTCTGAATATCAAATATGAAAGGAAGTGAGGGAAATAGGCCATCAGTGTGAGGTCTTCTTTTACTTGACTAGGATTTTAGGATATGATACTGTTTGTTGTAGCTGTAGACGCCAAAAACTAAAACTTCCTCTGGTATCCTCAACTTTTGTCTCATTGTGGTATGAGTTGACCAAGAGATTTCTTTCTGAATGAGGTCTGAGACTGTAATTCTTTTCACCGCTTCACTGCACAAGAGTCCTACTAACAGGACAGATGTGGGGAGTGGGGGAAGCATGCACTATATCATCTTGTGATCAAGTCTCAGTCTTTTAAAGAACTGGGCCCCTGAGCTGTGACTTTCAAAGTGCTTCTCAGGTTCTCATCCCTCTGCAGTGAGATTGGAAGGCCGAGACAGCTGGAGCATGGTAGTTTTTCTTCCTCCAGCTCAATGCGGTACTGTTAAAATCCAAGATAGCTAAGCCCTGGTAAGTATTTCCTTGAGGAAGGAGATATTTCAAATATGCTATGGACATGCTTAAAAATGATTGTTTTTCCTTTTAGCCAAACTGAAGAATGAAGGGATTTTTTTCTTTGATTGTCACCATGAGATCTTCGGGGGGGGATTCCTAGAGGTGTAATTTATGAAACTACTGGGGATCTTTGAGATTTGATTTCCCTGTTGCTCTTAACTCTCAAGCTTGTCCAAAACCAGCTCGTTAGAAGATAGCCTACGTTATCGTACACTGGTATTGGCCTCAGAGGCAGGACTCTGGTCCTAAACTTATGTTCAAAACAAGGTCGAATATGGGACAATTAATTGCCTGCATCTCCAAACTGAGAGATAATGGCTTTCCCTGTGACCTCAGTTCTCTGAGAGACCTAAGAGTTATTGGTTTGCACTTTGTTCAGGCTCTTTTCTTTTTGTGAAGTTGGAGCGACAACTTCCAAGCTTCTGATGTGATAGATTATACTGAGGCTGAGGACTTAAAGCTATGTTTAAGTTAACACAAAATTTAAGAGTTCCAATTCTCTCTAGTCATTCTGTGTTTCCCCCCTTTATTGTTTAACAGATTTTGCTCCTCTGGTTTTTCTATCAGTCGCCTTTAGACACAAAGTCATAGAGAAACAAATGGCCTGCACTAACAACTGATCCAAGCTTTTACTTTTCTCTTAAGTCTGTTCACATTTGTTCAGCTTCCAGGGACTTCACATTGTTTCTTTTATTTTGGTGAGAATTCATAGCTGCTATTTACAGAAGGATCACTTGGTTAGGAGTTCATATGTCCAAACCCTGAGTGGAACTTCATTTTCTGTTGAAGGGGAAAGGGAGAACATTTGTTCTGTCTTGTTTTAGCCATACATTCTTCATGGTTTCATTTCAGGGTTTTTCATGTGGGGACATTAAGTCTCAGGTATTAAATAAGTCGTTTAATGAGGACATAAATGGTAAAACTTAGGTGACTCTCAGGGCTGTCAAACTTTAAAAAAACTCATAATGTTTTAAGTAATTCTTGTGTAGAGACTCTACCCATAGACATGGCAGAAAAGAAGTTCAAATGACCCTCTCAACAAAAAACACTATAAAAAACTAATGGCACATATGAAAATCAAAATAGTTCATCCTGTCTATAAAGTCCCAGAGCATTTCCATGTAGATCTTGAAATAAAGTTGGTGGCTACTGAAGGGAAGGACAGGGTAGAAGTGATAGAGAGGTGTGTGACTGGGATATCCTGGTAGATATCCCAGTGTCAGAATGAAAAGTGATAAAATCACCTTAGTCACTGGCAGAAAAAAAGCTGTTCAGATTTAGAACACTCAAATGAAAAAAATTCATTTAGAAGAAGAGATCAAGATGATGGGAAAATTAGCATACTCTACAAGAAATATCAGACTCAATTACAAGAAACATTAAAAATAATTAGAATCTCAGAAAGTGGGTCCAGAAACCCTATTCAGAAATAACTGAGAATTTTCCAAACCTACTTCCAAACAAGTAAAATTTGGAGGAATGGGGGGGGGGGGGATGGACTAACTTAGAGTAAGGCTCCCTAACTAGGATTTACTTGGACATCAGCCCAGATACTCTCCAAGCAAGAAGAGAGTGGAAATATTCACAATTATAAAGGATAAGAAACACCTGGCAATAATTCTCTAACCTGCAAAATTATCATTTAAGTATCATTTAAGCAGGTAAAATAAAGGCTTTTGCAGTCAAATAGAAGCTAATGGGGTTTACCACCACCAGACCTGCCAGGCAAGAAGTGATAAAGGAGTTCTTCTACAAGAAGAAAAAAGAAACACCAAATCATAAGCAAAACAGAAATAGCAAATTACCACCAAAAGCACAAGCAAAAAACTATAAATCAACAACAAAACATTAAGGGTGAGGACAAAATGGACAGAATCAGTATAGTTAAAAGTTGGAAAGCAGATATTAGCTCATAAAGGGCTTAAGACAAAGGAATTTAGATAAACCCTCATGATAGCCACTTCAGAATAAAAACCCACAGATGAAGAAACAAATAAATTGATAGAAATGTTAGGGGGCTGTGGCCACCAGTACTGGGGGTGATGCATTAAAATAGCTATTGTTTATTGGTGGGTGAAGACTTGGAGAAGGGAAGTAAAGCCTTCTTGAGAGAAAAGAGGATTAAAGGATCAGGGAGGAGACAGAGAAAAAGGCATGGAATGAGATAGAGACAGAACAGAGAGAAGAGAGAAGGAAGGTACAGGAGGAGCAGCAGAGAGGCTGGAGGCCTCAGAGCTGCCGCTGCCATGTGGGGCAGCAGGGAGGGAAGGAAGCCAAGCTGTGGGCTTCCATTCTCAGCCAGGGCTGATGAGGAGCCCAGGGAAGCATGTTGGAGAAATGTGTGAGCTGTCTTGGAAATGTGGTACTTGAAAACTTGGTTTAATTCTGAAACTGTAAAGCTTAGAAGTCTTCTGGAGAACAGAGGAGAGTTTGCTTTGTTGCTATTTTCAACGTGAGACGTTTGTAGCGCTTGCTGTGTTGCTGTATTGAGTGAGTTTTGTAGTTGGCGCTGAAAGAATGCTGGAGCTGTGGCTTTTGGAGAATTGATGATGCCATCCTGGTTTTCCTTGCTGGATTTGAATCTCCTCTTTTGGAGAAGGATCGATGATGCCATCTTGGCTTCTTGTGGCTTGGAGAGAGTGGAGCTGGGTCTTTGAAGGAGTGGCAGCGCCATCTTAACTCCTTCATCCAGCTTAAGGTGGGGCAGCCGCCACTTTGTGGACTAGAGACTGGACTGGTGGGTAAGCTTACTAAAGGGGTTCCTTTGTACTCTCAGTGACTCTTGTCTAACTTGTCTTTTAGTAAGTTTATTTAATTAAGTTTATGTGGTCTTGCTGCTGCATGCATGGGCTGAAAAGAACCTGGTGTGTGGCTAGCTGCTCCTTTTTGCAAGTTTGGTTATTTGTTTTGCCTGTTTTTTCCCACCCAATTTCATAATTACTAAGAAAAGTCCCTAGAAAGTATAAAGAAAAATTAATGGAGAAAGAAACAACAATGAAAACAGTCAAAAATTGAAAACAAAATGACTGATGATAAACAGTTCATGTAAATATTCACCTTAAATGTAAGTTCTTTGAATTCACCAATTAAAAGACAGAGCCTAATAATGTAGTGGAAAAGGCATAGGCATTGATCTTTTTTTTTTTTTTTTCAAGAAACTAAAACCAAAAGACAAAACAAACTAAAAACAAAAGTTTAGAATAAGGTAGCATTTGCTAATAACTCAAAGAGGAAAAAGAGGGACTGGTATTTTCATATCAGTTAAACTAGACTTTGAGATTAAAAAGGTAATCATAGACAAAGATGGACAATTTACCAAGATGACACGACTCTTATTAATACTTTTATGCACCAAATACAGGAGAATATAGTTGCATAAAAACCTAACTATTAAAAAATCTAACACAACATGTTGACAAAAATACAATCATTACTGGAGACCTCAATATACTGCTGACATGAAGGGGAAGTCACTCAGATGAAAAATTAACAAAGACAGAAAAGTTTTATGTGAAGTACTAAAACATATGCATTTAACTGGACATTTACACAGCTTCCCATCTCCAAAGAAATGAACATGCGTTTTCTCCAGTGAACATGGAACACTCACATGAACAGATCATATATGAGAAAACATGTCTCAAAGTATATGAAAACTGAAATTATCAAGCATTTTCACAGACCTTGATGCTATAAACCCAGATATTAACCACAAAAAGAAACAAGGTATCTAAACAAAATACTTTAGAACAACTCTTAGGTAAATAGAGAAATCAAAGAAGAGGTCAAAAAGTATGCAGAGACTAATGAAATGGAGACACACAAACAGACCCTGTGGTATATTCTAAAAGGAGTGCTATGTGGGAAATTTAATAGAGGCACACATTAGAAAAAAATAAAACTCTCAACAATCTAACTCTACAGCTGAAGGAATCAGAAAAAGCATCCAAAAACCAGTAAAAGGAAATAAATAATAAAAATTAGAACAGAAACAAAAGAGAAAACAAAAAGACAGTCCAAAAGATCAGTGAAACCAAGAGATTTTCTGGAAAAAATAAATGTATGAGCCACTAGCTAGGTTTAAGAAAAAGAGAGAAAACCTAAATTAAAAGAAATAAGAGGCAAAATTACAACAGATAGTACAGAAATACAGAGTATTAAACATCCTGGTTCAATCCTGGGAGATTGAGTCTTAAAAGTTATCCTTTTCTTCCAGATTTTCCAGTTTGTTTGAAAAGATAGTTTTGTAAAAGATATGATACCATGTATTTCTGCACTATCTGTTGTAATTTTCCCTCTTTCATTTCTTTTAATTTAAAGATTCAATCTACCAAGAGTGAACCAGGATGTACCAGACAACTTAAACAGTTCAATCACACGTGCGGAAATTATAAGAGTAGTGAAAAGTCTTCCTAAGAATAAAATCCCAGGACCTAAGAACAAACTTTACTAAACCTAAGAAGATAATCTACCCTAGTCAATCTCTTCAGAAAAACAAGGGAGGAAACCTCCACATATTTTATAGACCAACATTACCCTAATCCCAAAACCAAAAAAAGAGAAAATAAAAAAAGTTACAGTATCTCTGAAGAACACAGATACAAAATCCTCAACAAAATCCTAGCAAATTGCATAGAGCAACATACCAAGAGGTCAGTATGGCCAAGTTACTAGTCCTAATGCCCGGATGCAAGGTTAGTTCAACATGCACAAATCAATGTGATTCACCAGATTAACAAAATATAAAGCAAAAGACCACATCTTGATCATCTCAAGAGATGCTGAAAAATCATGCAACAAGTTCTAACATTTTTTGATGATATAAACGTTTAAATAAGGGAATAAATGAAACTTATCTGCATGTTATCAAAGTTGTACATGACAAACTCACTGCCAACATCATACTGGTGAAAAGTTCAAAGCATTCCCACTAAGATCAGGAACAAGACAGGGATGCCCACTATCACCACTATTACTCAACATAGTATTGGAAATCATAGCCAAAACAATTAGGTAAGGAAAGACATGAAAGGAATTTAAACAGGGAAAGAAGTGAAACTGTTAACTATTACCAATAAACTACTAGAATAAATGAAGCAATGAATAAAAGAATAAATGGAGCAAAGTGGTGAGATACCAATTCAATAGAAACCAGTGGCATCTCTATATGTAAATAATGCATCAGAAGAGAGGGAAATAAAGAATACAATCCCATCTACAATCACACCAAAAAGAAGGAAATACTTAGGAGTAAAATTAAAAAAGGAGGTGAAGGACCTATAAATTGGAAGATATAAAACTTTGCTAAAAGCAGTAAAAGACACAAAAATATGAAAAGATATTCCATGTTCATGAATTAGAAGGATTAACATAAAAAAATAGCCGTATTACCTAAAGTAATTCAGATTTATATGGAACCACAAAGGGTCCTGAATGGCTAAAACAATCCTCAGAAAAAAGGTATCAAAGTTCCTGATTTCAATCTCTATTCCACAGCAACAGTCATCCAAACAGTATGGTACTGGAACAAAAACAGAAAATCAGATCAATGAAACAGAATTTAAAGTTGAGAGATAAAGCCACACAAATATGAACAGTTTGATAAAGGAGCTACAGCCATATAATGGAGAAAAGATAGTTTCTTTAATAAATGGTGTCGGCAAAGTCACACATGCATGATCAACTAGTTTTTTACAAAGGGGAAATAAACATACATTGGAACAAGAATAGTTTATTCAATAAATGGTGCTGGAAAAACTGGACCACTACATGCCCCTCTGCCCCCAAAAAAGAAGAAACCTAGACTACTCTCTCACACCATGTACAAAAACCAACTCAAACTGGATAAAATACTTGGATGTAAGACCTGAAACCATAAAATACATAGAGGAAAATACAACACAACATTCCAAGACTTACATATCAGAAACTTCCTTCAGGACACATCCACAGATAGTAAAAAAATGAAGGAAAACATAAAAAGCAGGGACTATTTTACATTTCTAGAAACTTCTAAAAATCTTCCATACAGCAAAAGAGACAATAACCAAAATAAAAAGACATCCAACTGAATAGGAAAAATTTTTGCTTTTCATACAAGGGATAAAGGTCTGATAACAAAGATCCACAAAGAACTTACACAACTCAATAAAAACAAAGCAAAATGTTCAATTTAAAAATGGGGAGAAGAGCTAAAAAGGCACTTCTCCAAAGAAGAAATACAAGTGGGCCATTAAGCACATGAAAAAATAAATATTCTACATCACTAATAGTCAGGGAATTGCAAATGAAAACCAAAATGAGATACCACCTTACACCAGGAGAATGGCCCATCTCAAAAAAACGGGCAACAAGAAGTGCTGATATAGATGCGAAGAAAAAGGAACACTTTCACACTGCAGGTGGGAATGCAAACTAGTCCAGCCACTATGGAAAGCTGCGTGGAGGACACTCAAACCACTGAAAATGGAACTACCATTCGACCCAGTAATCACACTTCTGGGAATCTACCCAAAAGATACAAAAGCATCAATTCAAAAAAACATCTGTGGTTTATTGCAGCACTTTTTTACAATAGCCAGGATATAGAAACAACCCAAATGCCCCCAGACAGACAAACAGATCAGAAAGTGGTGGTATATGTACATAATAGAATATTATGAAGCAACCAAAATTAACAAATCTGAGGCATGTGTGATAACATGGATGAACCTAGAAAGGGTCATGTTAGCAGAAATAAGCCAGAAAGAAAGAGAAATACTGGATGATCTCACCCATATGTGGGATATTGGGAAAACAAACAAGTAAAAGGACAATTAAAATTTAAAACTGTCCAGAGAACTGAAGCACAGAGCAAGAGAGGGGGAGTAGGGTAAAATCAGGGGAGGGAGAGGAACAAGAGATTAAGATGAAAATGGTTCATGGGTGACACAGTGGTGGGAGAACCCTGGAGTATACAACAATACAAAATTGTGTGTGCAATGAATTAAAAAAAAGTAGGCTAAGGAAAATAAATAAACCAAAATTAAAAAGTTGGTGTTGGCAAACATGGATAGGTACTGGTAAAATACTAAACATAGCCATACAAAAAAGTAATTAAAAATGGATTCAAGACCTGTATATAAGAATGAAACCATAAATTATTTGAAAGAAAACATGGACATACTATAGGATATTTATCAGAAAGATGCATTTCAGGGTTCAACTCCAAAAGGAAACAAAAAAATGTTAACAAATTGGAGTGTATCAAATTAAAAAGCTCAAATTAAAAAGCTTTTGTTTATCAAAAGAAACCACAAAAAATCAAAAAGTTAACCTACAGAATGGGTATTTGCATATGACACATATGAAAATGGGCTAATATCCAAAAATTACAATGCTCTTACACAACCAAATAAGATAACAAACAACCCAATCAAAACATGGGCAAAGGACCTAGTAGACACTTACCCAAAGAAGGCAATCAAATATCTAGAAACATGAAAAACTGTTCTATATAGCTTACTGTAAGGGAAGACAAACCCAAACCACAATGAGATATTTTACCCACGAGAATAGTCCATATGAAAAAGAATTGAATAAATAAATTTTTGTGACGTTGTAGTGCAAAAGGAACTCTCATTCAGTGTTGATGGGAATGTAAGTCAGTGTAGCTCCTGTAGAAAATGGTATGGACATTTTTTAAGAAAATGAAAATTTGTATGATCTGGTGCTTGTTCATTTCTCCATCTATTAAGCATAAAGGAAAAATTCCCTACAACTACATTTTTTGGGTATATACCCAGAGTTAAGTACCTCTGCCCTAGAACCTATCTTCCTTTAATGATGGCAATTCAGCATAAAAAACAATTAAAATACCTGATGTGCCAAACTCAGGCTTTAACAAGCACATCTATAACACTGCAGCACTGTCCACAATTGCCAGGTCAAAGGAACCAATCTAAGTGCCCTTCAACATCAAAGAGATAAATTGTGGAATATATACTCAAAGAAATACTACACAGCTGTGAAAAGATGAAATAGGGCACTTGGGACAAAATGGATGAACCATGATGTGATTATGTCAAGGGATGCAGGTCAAAAAGTGAAAGATGGTAGATGGTTTTTCATTTATCTGTGGAAAAAAAAACACCAGCAAAGTACACAATAGGAATAAATCTTAAAATTAGTGAACACATACCAACACCGGTGATTTGGTGGAGGGTGAATGTCTTATGTACACACAAGGAGAAGCAAAAATGTAACTCCAAATATTAAAATAATTTTTAAAATGGTGTGTTAAAAATTATTCTAAATAAAGCAAATATTAAAGACTATAGGAAACTAGTAAAGTATTATTGTAGAGTGTAAAAGATGTTCATGGGACAGAGTTAACCCTAATCATCATTCAGAATTTTCTATGATTAACCTTTAATCATATCAAGATCTAGTTACCATAAAATGAGAATTTCAATGAGGCACGCATTAAAGATCAGAGAGGATCATCTACAACATGAAAGAGATCAAAGTAGGCTGGGAGAGAATGGTTTAGAGTATTGAAAAGACTAATCAGAGTGCAGAAGGAAGATACTCTAAATTTCTTAAAAGAGAATTTAGTCTTATTTGCCTGTTTGTTGCCTCCAGGGCCTGGTACACTGACTAAAGCAAACAGCACTCTAAAACATTATGAAGGAATTAATCATTTAAAAACTTCCACACGTATTTTTGTGATCTTCAATGGATCTTCAATAATGCATGTAAAATATATTTTCAGAGTAATATATTAATTTCTTTCTCTTCACCTGCTTTATATTTCTCATTAAGACTCTACCTGAAGTCAGCATACTGCTGCCTATGTAGTTTAAAACACTGAAAACTGTGGATTATCTTGATTCATTCAGTAGAGACTGCCTTATTTGGTACATGGAATTTGATCTACTCTTTGGCTACTGCATACCTGCTTTAGTCATTAAATCTTAAATAAATAAATAATCAAAATAAAATTAAGTGTCATTTTATAGAATTTCATGTCACTACCCAGAAATAATACACTGGCCATAAAAAAAGGTTATTTGTATATAGAAAAGGTTATTTATAGTATTCCTAAGGAAACTGAGGAAAATCTCATCACCAGAAGAGAAGTACCTTTTCCTCTGCATCTTGGTGTCAAATTCAGATGACGACTTACAGATGATTAGAAAATGCAAGCAAAGGCAGTAAGATAATACTACTGAGCATGGCTACACATCCAACCTATTCTAGGATCCTTTTGGACAGAGGAATCCAACTGATTTGGTTTCACTCTAAATTTCTCTTTCTTGGTCAAAGTGAAGGGAAAACTTCAACGACGTTCACAGATACCTATTTGGATCTGAGAGAAAGGATGATTCAGCAACTATAAATTGACTTGTTTTCTTATTTTTCCACCAGGTAAGAGGTCTAGCAGAGATACATCTCAGTGCCTTAAATTCTTTTATTTCAGTACTAAAGGTTTAAAAAAAGCTACCTTTAGGCATCTGGGACACACAGCAAACTGCAACCCCTTATGCCAGGACAGATTCTATATTGTGCTTTTGTATTTATTTGCAGAGCCTGGCAAATAAATGAAAATGTCCATTCATTTTGTTCAGATGAAACTGCTCATTCATTTCTCCATATATGAAGGATAAAGGAAAAATTTCCTACAACTATACCTTTTGGGTATATATCCAGAGTTAAGTACCACTGCTCTAGAACATATCCTCCTGAAATGATGACAATTTGTATAGAAAAGTTAAAATAACCAATGCGTCATACTCAGCGTTCAATAAACAAGTCTATTTCTATAAAGTGTATACATTAAGATTTTATCAAGTCAAACGGAATAAGAGAGGATGAAAATAAAAGTACTCTGGTTTTTGATGGGACTTCTTAAATCCTAAAAGAATAAATTAACTGAATTTATTTGAAAAAAAGAGGAATGGTAAATTCTTTCAGTAACTTTACTGAAGTCTTCTTATGGAAGCACCTAAGTATTTATTTGGTTAACACCAAACTCTGTACCTTGTGCCATTAAGTAGCAATCTTAACACATTTTCTTTTGTTTCAAAAACGGAGAATGAAAGCGCTCTAAGACTAAAAATCAAAACTAAGTTACAGAGAACTAAATGCTTCCTACAGTCTTCCTGGGGGTAATATATTAATTCAAATAACAAATTGTAAAACTACCCAAAGACAGCATTACCAAATCATAAATTTATCACAGGTTCAATGCTCTTGCTTGAAACTCTTAGGATGTGTTTTGTGAATTAAGTTTTTTTCAACTTAGAGGAGCAATGATACCTATAGGAAGAGATGGAGTAGCACCTTATAATCAAATATATTAATATTTTGGCAGTAAGATATATGAACAGTAACACTAGTAGAATAAATGAAAACATGTCAATTGTGGTTACCTTTTCAAATTTCTGAAACTATGCAAAAGGGATATAGGTCTGTAGTAACATTAGTATCATATATATAAAACACCAAAACTTTTTTTACCCATGATCCTAGATAAACAGGCAAAAGGGGATCTTTCCTCTGTTGAAGAAAGAAAATGGCCATCAGGGCAAACACATAAGGTGGCAAACCTCCTTCTTCAGGGCGATCTATACTGCAAAGCTACAAAAGAAAAAAAAAAGGACAAGCATTTTTGTGTACAAAGTTGCTATTTACAACAATGTAGTATGAAATCTGTAACTGCATTCCTCCCTGTGCATACTAATCAGAACAAAATGCCTCAGTGACAAAATATAAGGTTTTCTTATATTTTGGGAGCAACCACAAATTACGACAGCTTTGATTTTAAATACTAATCTTGTTGGTGTAGGGCCATATAATACTTGCTATCTTTTGCTATCTACAATAAATTCACTCACCTGATTAAAACACTTGCTAATGAACTCAAAATGATGGCTCAACTCCAACTATAAGTCAAATGGCATTGGTTTGTTCTAATGGTCCCTTCATCTTAACTTACTGCCTTAGAAATGCATTCTCTGGTCATACAGATGATTAGAACAGAGAATGTAGGCAAACTCATTGTTAGCACTAAAAATAACAACTTCCAAAGCACTACTTAATGAAAAAGTAAGGAGGTAGCTTTTAAAAGGTGGTATAGTGTTAACTATTAATTTACACATTTAAAATTTTCATATTTTCTGATCATTCTGAACCCAGGCAACAGGAACTATATGCATTGTTACTAAATCTTAATCAGTAAAAGCATAGGCTTTTCTCTATAAAGTATTTATACATGATCTCAATTTTATAATCATAATGGTACACTAACTGCTCTAATGTGTATTAGAACATGTCACAGGTAAATACTAGTTTTAAACATTATGAAAATATAAGCAAAACTGTTACAAATTTACTTTTTTGGAGTGTCTGGGTATGTTATTGAAAATAATGTGAGAAGCTTTATCTCAAATTTTCCTGTGCCTAATGATCACCTCAGGAAACTAGTTAAAATACAAATTCTCAAGTCAAATCTTTTCGTATTTGACCCACAAATCTGTTTCATTATGCACTGTAAGCCATTTGGATCATTTGAGTAATACTCTAAAGGTGAAATACAAACACAAAGTTTTCCTTCCTTTACACATTAATTTTCTGTTTGGAGACTCAAGATTCCTACTCTCTTGATATCTAAAAATATGCAACCAACCATTTACCAAGGGTGTGATTTAAAGAATAAAAATTAATTAATTAAAAAAGTAAAAAATTAAAATTATGCAGCCAATGTTTAAGATCAAATTAATCATGTAAAAATCAAAGCATACTACTTATGCCTTCATGGACTACCTTCATTAATTTAAAGGACCCA
Organism: Uropsilus gracilis; assembly: GCA_004024945.1. Taxonomy (NCBI): domain Eukaryota; kingdom Metazoa; phylum Chordata; class Mammalia; order Eulipotyphla; family Talpidae; genus Uropsilus; species Uropsilus gracilis. Next base: position 54,903 of record PVHY01006629.1, read on the forward strand.
ACCTACCTTTGCCCAGTGCCTAAATGCAATCACCAAAGGAACCAGTTTTGACTCTAGCTTTCCAAGGGCAGTTAAATGATTTGTTGTCAGGCAAGCATTTTCATTTCCTGCACTCACTTTACAAAACAGACCACTGGTGGGCATGGGGAATGGGAAGGAAAGAAAGAAAGAAAAGAAGTATTACACAGTTACCAGATTATCTTTTATACCATACACTGAGAATAAACACCTTAAAAATTAGAGCAAGAAAAAAAGCACTAAATCTTTATGATCCATTTAAGAAATGGGGGGAGGGGAGGAGGAAGTTATTTCTGATAACTTTTTCAGAGCTGAAACTTTGTGTATTCATAATATTAAATTTATTTTTTGGGGGAAATGGCAATAGAAAACACTCTAAGATGTTTCAAATGCGTCCATAAATTCATCTTTAGAAGAATAAAAGAGTGTTTTCCAAGAGTTGCAGGACTCAACCTAATAAAGAATTATAGACTACAAACTACCAGCTTACTTGCAGTGGTAATGGCAATATTTCTGGAGGAAGGAAAAAATGTACAGGGTAACACATACTGTTATTCTATACTACTAAAAATTCTCCTTAAAAGGATGTTAAGGTGATTAGAGAAGCAGCCATTTGATAAAGCTGTTTTTTACTGACTTGAATTGTACTTTTTAGAAATAAACCCTTTTTCCTCTTGCATCAAATTCCAGAAATAAGGGAGAATGACAGTAGTAAGAATCTGTGAAGCTAACTATAAGGAGCTTATCATTCTAAAACTAGATATTAACAGTAAAGCACATAAGTTTTTACCAAGTTTACATTTTAGCATAAAAACAACTTAAAAGAAACAGACCTTTGTTTTTCTCTGCACACCACCACTGGCACCCTAGCATGGAAATCTGCATCAACATCAATAAAAGAATCTGAGAAAGAAAAGAGTATTAAGTGGTTCCGTTAAATCTTTGTTTAAAAGAACTAGAAACAAGTATCAGTTGTGACTTATTCAGTATAGTCTTTGCATAAATCTCTGAGATGACTTAAAAAAGAAAAAAAAGTACTATATTTGAGATTCAAGTAATCACAATTTTAAAACTTTATTTTGCAAAACTAAGTTTTGATTAAAAACGACTATACTAAATTAGAATATTTAAATTATATGTTGGTAACATATGAAACAAGGATGGGGTCTTCAAAAACAAAATTGCTGCAAGAGGGGTCAAATATATATTGATAAAGAAATGTTTAGATGTTTTATTCAACAAGAAGGATGGAAAGATCTTTCAAATAAAACAGTTTAATGAGGCATATTATAAAGTATGAAAAGCCAAATTGCCAAGTTGAACACTACTTTGGACAAAAGATAAAGGTAACCTCTAACAAACATTTGTTGATTCATTAATCAGGGTTGAATCACACCTATTTACCACTTGCAAAGTATTAATTTAAATTGAATAAAGCAGGTTATCCTTCAATTTTACCCTCTAACATAAATTTCACATATTCTTCATCTTTTTAGTTTCTGGCCAGGATGCATTTAATCTTTATACACTGTGACTTTATCAAGCTAAAAGCTTTACTAGCTATTCCAAACAGTAGAACAACTAAAATAACTCCATTTAACCTGCTTACAATTCACAGGCAATGGCTTTGTCTTTTCTGTTTGGATAGTACCCATATAAATTTAGAAAACATGCCTCCTATTTTCAAAGTTGGAGAAATAAGATATATTCAAATTAGAGACAAGGGAAAACTTTAAGAGCAAAATGTGGAAAGAATTTGGTCTTACCACTGCTTTTTAAACATTCTTGAACAAGTAAGAGAACATCTGGCTGAGACATCTAGGAAATAAATCAATAAATACACTAAATTATCAGTAAGTACTTTTGTTTCACTGCACATAGTCATCGAAGTTATCCAAATTATCTTCCAAATAAGAAAGGATAATGCTACCAGAATAAGAATAATCATTATCTTCTGTGCACATATCATTCAGAAACAGAAATGGAGCATCAAACAAGAATGAATTTGGGCACAGACACTATTACTACTTGTACTTGATTAATTACTGAGATAACCATTCATTAAGGCAAATCTCAACATTGTAACTAGAAGTTTTCTAACTGAGCAATAGTGCCTCACTCTATAAAAGTACTTGGAAAGATAGCTTACTGGTCTCAGCTGGCTTTAGCTTTTTCTCCAATCTTTCCTTCACACAGAAACCAAAACTCGTGAAATGACTACATCTAGTCTTGACCCTCCTTAAAACTTGGTAGTTTCTTACTGTCCTTAGGTGAAAGTGGAATTCTTTGCTTTGACATACCAACATGCTGTGTGTTGGAACCCAATTTATGGCCATTCTAATCTAGTGTTTTCTTTTCTCTCTTGGTACTTTGCCAGATCTATATAATCCTTCTTGCAGCTCTTTGATAGGCTAAACTTCTTACTGACTTGGGATGTTTGCACATGCTGCTCCCCCTATCTGAAACACTGTCACCCCTTTCACTGGCTTCCTCCTCCATTTTTCATCTTTTAGAGCTCAGCTTCAAAGAGGCCTTCATGACTGTTGAATTTGCACATTTCTAGTTTAGTCACAGAACCATGTTTCCTTGCAGAGCTCTCACTATAATTATCTAAGCAGTTATTTATCTCCTTCACCAAGTATGAGGTTCCATGGGGGAGAAAATGTATTTGTTTTGTTTTCTAGAATATAGTAGAGTTTGGTATGTAATTGCGATCAAATAGCTGTTAAAAGGAAAAATGACATGAGATCATATACAAATGGGTCTGTGAGATGAACAGAAAATCTACTGAAGTACCTTCCAATTTTAAATTTTGACTCAAAATGCATTTGAATCATGTTTAAACCAGTAATCTAGCCTGGGTGTGGATCTTCAATAGCATAATTATTTTAACAAAATAGGTATATAAAAGAGGCAACTCAGGAGCTAAGTAAGCTTTCTGGTCATAAATATTTACATACCTTAAATACTGTTTAAAATATGAAATACTTTCTTGTTATTTGAAAGCCTATTTTACCAAAAAAATCTAATTTTTTAACAGAACCTAAATATTACATTAGTAGATTGGATAATCAGTGTTTGAAATAAGTATGAACTATCTAATTGTAAAATAAGACAACAGTTTGTAGAGTATTTTAAGAAATTCTGTAAAAACTCCGTAAGACTAAAGGCAGGAAAAATAAAAATTTGCAGTTGCCACTTTTACAGTCTTCATATAGGTGACATCTGGAAAATAAAGAATTTCTATAAAACATGTGAAAATTCAAATTTTATACTTACAATGGCTGGAAATTGAATGTCAATGTTTACATCTGAATTTCTGAAACCCAGTCTGCTACAGGATGAACCATATAATCTCAAAGAACAATCTGAAAAAATTAAATGAAAAAAGTCAGAAATAAAGTTTCTCAAAAGTCTATTAACAAATCACTATAATTTCAAAGATGGAATCATTGATTAAAACAATACACAAAAGCAAAACAGTATTTCATAATGCTCACAGAAGCATAATTTATAATACCTAGGAGATGGAAACAGTTTAAATGACCAGTGATGGCTCTTGTGGGATCAAGATGTGTTATATGCCACATCATACTGTATATGCCATTGAAAGGAATGAAATGCGGGTATTTTTGACAAGATGTTAGGAATCTGAGAGAGCTATGTACAGAACCAAGGCATCAACAAAGGAAGAGTAGTGGTATAGGAACTATGTAGGGAAGGGGCCCAATGGAACATGGTGGATTGTTGGGGGCACTGGTGATGGGCAGTGTGAAGGATACATGTATAGAGGTCTGAAACTATAACCCCAGAGCAGATGCAACAATGCTAACCTACTTTACCTCAATAAACATAATATAGAAGAAACTAAAAGTGATAATTACGTGCAGTGAAATCCAGAATATACACTAAATTTTTAAACAGCAGACGGTTTAGTAATGTTAACACTTTCAAAAACCAGTGAACATCAATAAACAACCTGGAGGGAAATGGACAATGGGATATAAGAGTTCCAAAGGTTCCAATAGTGCAGAACATTTAACTAAAAGTACATGTGTATAATACATCTTATAATGAAGATAGGTTTATTTTAATGATAATGCATGCAAGTCATTATTATCTTGGGGGGAAAAAAAACAAAAACACACAAAAGTAAGAGTTATAGGACACACGTCAACTTTACATGAAAATTACTAATGCCAAGAAAAATGAAGTCATTTTAGATAGCTAAATAAACAAATGTAGAAAATACCTGGTAACTTGTGCTGGAGCACATTTTCCATGATATTTTTAATTTCTAGTCTCTGCTCCAAGTTCTCAGTGTGTAAGCCAAATTCCTGTACCACTTTGTCAATGGCAACACCAATCGCATTTATCTGGGAGAGTGATGGTGGGGGTAGTGTTGTGAGCAACTCTTCTTCCTGCTTCTCCTTTTAAGGTCAATATTGATATTAAAAATTATTCACAAAATTTTTACTTCCATGATTCACTGAGGTGACAATGTGTAGAATTTTCTGGGATATTTTTCTAGATCTCCCTTTCAGCTATGTTAGTCTTCATTTTATCAACCACACACACACAATTCTTTATGGATATAAAGTGACAATAGAAGGCAGGCAGAAATGAGGAGAAAATGCAAAGCAGAAACACTGAAATTCATTAATAAAAAATAACGATTTGCTTTATTATTACTGATGTAAGGACACCTAGATTCGACCAATGATTTGATTCTTTCTAATACTGTCCTTAAGGAAATTCACATAACTGCCCAGCATTTGGGCTAAAATAAATTTAACATAAATGATAAAGTTATTAAAATTGTGACTTAATAACAACTTATATGTAAAGCTTATTTGTTAAACAGCTTAACAATACCCACAGCCCTCGGACCAACTTAGGTAAACCTTATTTGTTTGGGTTATATTAAACCTACCTTAATGTTTTTCTTGTGCCTCTTCTCTTTGATATGTTTGTGGGCAAATGGAATGGATTCAATTAAAACATCACAAAGTCTGCAGGTGTACTTTGCTGTAGGGTAGTTTCTTGGTCGCTATAATTTGAGATTTATAAACATGAACATTAATCTTCAAAAGTACAGGTAAAAATTAGCCAGAAAAAGATCTTCATTTTAAAATTACTTTTATCATTATCATCCTAACATTCTTGTTTAAAATCAAACTGAATCTTCTTTTTTGTTTTTGCGACCAAAATCAAACTGAATCTTTTTTTTTTTTTTGAGACAAGGTCTCGCTATGTTGCCCGGGGTAGTCCCAAACCTGCAGACTCAAGTGATTCCTAGCCTCAGCCTCCCAGGTAGCTGGGATTACAGGTGCATGCCACCATTCCTGGCTATTTTTTAGAGACTAGGTCGCACTATACTGTCTGGGGTTGTATTGAACCCGCAGATTCAAGCGATCCCTGGCCTCAGCCTCCTAGTGCTGGGATTACAGGCATGCGCTTGAATCTTATTTTTAACTTGTAATGCTGAAATATGAATAAGCAGAGTACTTCATTCACTAAAGCATAGATTCTCAATTATTAATACAGTTTACACCAAAAGAAAAATTTTACCCTTTTCAGCCTGTCAATATAATCTCTTTTCAGTCGCTCCTCAGCCTGCTGTAAGCCCAGTAGTTCCTTGGCTGAAAGCATAGATTCATCAATCACAGGGCCTTCCAAGTCTCCATCCTGTTCACTTTCCTCATTTCTAGACTTTCGTGTCTTCCTAGGTCTGGATCTCTGCTTCTTGTTTTCTTAAGTTAGGGAGAAATAGTATTGGCAATATTTAAATAAAACCACTCGAGTAAAAAGCAGAACTTACATTTTTGTTCACTGAATCATGTGTTATCTAAATACAGACTAAAAGATGACTTGTCCATGGATAAAATGCTTGAATACGCATTAAACACTTGGGTACACAAAGACAAAATCAGCATTTTGGAAAACTTAGAAGGAATTCTACTTCCACCATGAAATTTTATTTTATCATCTCTATTTGGTACACTGCTAGACACACTCAAGCAATAGGAAAAATTACCACATGCAAGTATACCTGTAACTTTAGGAGACCTAATGTCAAAATACATAATACACATATCTCTAACATTCTAGTATATCTGTTAAGAATAGCTGTTACTCTAATGAAAATTATTCACATTTTCTTTAATCTTTTTGATATGTGAACAACATCAATGGAGCTAAGAAAACTCAGAAACCAGCTATATTCTTGTTTGGAGTGAAAAAATAATTTTAGCCTTCAACAGCTGGGCCCCTTTACATTAATACTAAGTAATCTATGCCAAAATTCCATTCATTGAAGATAATTATTTTCCATTTTTCTTTAGTTTTAGCTTCTTTGAATGACCTGTACACTAAGCACATTTCAAAGGAAAAAACAATTAACAGTTGAAATGTTTCTACTAAAACCAAAAGTTCTACTAACTACAGACTAATCCATTTAATAAACTTTGCTGTTAGTTCTACAATCTTGTGAGAAATAAATCTGACATATCCCTTTTTAAGAAACTTATAACTTCTCAATCTATGAAACTGAATGAGACTGTGGAACTCAACTATAAAAAAATGTTTTTAAATAGTTTTGATACTATCTATCAAGTTCTAAAAGTTGTCAGTAGCACATAAGATTAAAATAGTTTATTTACCTAAACTACAATAAATGCATTATCCTAAGTGAATTATCAAAAATTAGCTTTTGAAAAGTCTACTGAAATGCCATGAATGTCAAGTTTGCAGTGGAACTCAACTGAAATCAATACTATGAGTGAAAAAATACTGTTAGAAAGGGAAGGAATAAGACCTCTAATTAAAAAAAAATATTGCCAAGGACTTTAAAGGAAGAAACAAGCATTGTGCTCTGTTTTGGTGAAACAACTTAACTCCGCAAATAACTTTACAGAATTAAAAATTAAAATACCAGAGAAATACTAGTATTAAAATCAAACTAGTAGGTCATTAAGAATACTAGCTAAGTATCAGCATTTTTTTCTGAGCATTCAAAATCCACAAAAAAGTAAAAAGTGAGAAATTGTTTGAATAGGAAAAAAATCAGGCTATCTTAATCCTAATACTTGGTTTTTAATTACTTCTCCCCCACCCCCCAAACTACACAATCTTAAAGGACAGTTGTCTTGACTGTACAAAGCATCCAACTTTCAAGATAAGAACTTGCAGGTATCCTCATTTAATTTGTTTTTTATTACAAACTCTTATTAATTACATTTGACTTCAGTCAAAGATATATTTCTCAGTTAGGCAAACAAAGATAAATGTATGGCAACTGTTAAAAATGTCTGTAATATTTCACAAAATAGTAACTAATAATGAACCATTCCTTTCTTAACTCCTCTCTAGTTCCAAAATAATTACTTTAAAATAATTGTATTTGCTGGCATTTTTTAGAGTCACTGCAAATTCTCTTCAAAGAGTACAATGAACACCTTACTGTTTTAACACAGAAAAACATAACTGAGGAGGATGATGGGGGCAAATTAAAATTACTGAGTATTTTATTGTGTGATAGGTGCAACGTAAGCACTGTATGTGCATTACCTCTTTTGATTACTATAGTAATCCTGTCACGGGTGTTAAAATTATCCCTATTGTATATATAGATGGGGAAAACACTGGTCCAAGAAGAAAAGTAACTTGTCCAACACAAGTGATTCAAAACACAAAATAAATGGTTAGAATTCTGAAATTCTGAAATAATTGAAAAAAACTTACTTATCTCTTCTGGTAGCATACCCACTCACATTTAGAATACACCAGAATTAACAAAGTAATATAACCTTCTGAACTGAGTTCAGAGGCCGGCATGACAAAAAAAGGTCAAATAAAATATCACTGGGGGGAATCTTGGAAGGCAAAGCTGGGTATAGCTCAAAAAATTCCCATTATTTACTTAGAGGAAGACTATCTGGCTGATCCTAGGGCTTCTGTAATTTGAGTTCTCAATAAACAGCATTCCAAGTTTCCCATACTTTATTTGCATATGGCCCATTATTTCACTCCCAAAGGACATGTATATGAGTGGTTGTTTTCCAGTTAAAATCATTTACAGCACTGTGCCAAATACATTAAGTTGTATTTGGGATCAAGGATATACAGTGGAGGTAATATAAAAAGGAAGTATTATAATACAAAACAACTCTTAAGATAATTTTCCTACATCTCAAATCATAACTTCTTTACTAAGTTTCTTAGTAAGATCTTTTTTAGGATCCCTGGAATACCTTGTGAAGTTTATACTCTGAATTTTCCCTAATGAGCAATAGTATATCAAAATTTATTCTCTAGGAAGATTTTCAAGAGACAGAGCTGAACACACCTGCACATCTTACAGAGGAATATGTCACACTTTCAGAGTGCCACCAATAAAAACACATTTAAAAATTCATTTCTTGTTCAAAAGCACTTAATTAAACTAACCAAACAGACTGCTCTTTATTAACAAATAAGAATGTATGTAAGAACTTTTAGAAAGGAAAACACAAACTAATAGTCCAGAAATGATCAACAATTACTTAGTGCTCGTTTCAGATTCCAGGACTAGGGAGGCTGAATCAAGGGCCAGAGTAACACAACCTATGAGTATAGTTTTGCTTCTTCATCTACCACTCTGCATAAACAAGTCTGGGAAAATTTAACTCCTTTCAGGTGCACTTGCCTGCTTTGCAAAATTGTAATTCTACCTTTGATATATCACAACAGAGCACTGCTAGACAATTCCTTCAAGTTCTTCCTAGCTTGAAATTTTACTAGCTGAATGCTCTCCTTATAATTTGGTTCCATCATAACTATAAGAAAACTTCTCTTGCTTTTCTTATCTTAAAAAAATATGAAACATCTCTCCTCCCACTTAATTCTAACCATCATAAGACTAAATAAAAATGACTTTTCCCATTAAATAGTACAGGTCACAAATTCAAATGTTTTACAGGTAACAAATATATGTGTTGGCTACTGTGAGCTAACAAGAAAGAGCCCCTTGAGACACAGAATGTACCAATATTGCTGAGAGGCATTTAAATTCAAAATACTTCAAAAGTGTTCACTAGTTCCCAGTCCATTTTTTCCCAAAATAGGCTTACCATCACTAGAATTAAAAGTCTATTTTCTCATGTATAATTTTCAAGCACAAATTGCATTTTCAGGCTAAATATTATTTTATTTTTCCTTCAGTTCATGGCTTCATTCATTTACAATAATTATAGTTCATTACATAAGCTATTTTCCTGATTGTGGAAATCATTACTACATGGGCAATACTTTTGTCTTTAGGAAAAAAAGGTATTACTTTGGGGCAATTAGTACACACAGAGCACTTAAAAACGGGTTTGGTTTTAATGAAACGAAAAGATAAGTTTTTAATCCTGCCTTTCTAACTTTCTAAACTTAGTATTTCTCAACCTCTGTCATGCTTTCTTTGAGAAACAAAATCTTGAACTACTTTCATCTAGAGATTGATGCACCAACCAAAGACATAATCCCCCTGCAGCAGGAGATATATGTCTATATATATATTTCTAAATCAACTTTCATTTTTAGCTTTATCCTTTCCTTTCTTTCATGGACACATTCATTACTCCATACAAGTTAACAAATAATTTAGAAAATACACATCACTCACTCAGAACTTATGATATAGTTTAGTTGGAGATGCTCACCCACTTCTATAAAAAGCACCAAAGATACATTTACGAAAGCAAAATAAGCCTTATGGCAGTTATCTTTTAATGGGACTGATACATGCATTGTGTTGAAGTTACCAATATGACTACAAAGTTCTAAAAATAATCAGTCTTTAAAAGAATCACATTAAATAATGAGAAACTATGAAATACTGGAGCTGCATTGCTAAAAATAATTAAACTCATTTAAAGACAATGCTGACTCTAGAGTCATAACTTGCCAACTGGGAACACATTACCAGGGCTTCCAGCTTCCATTTCTGACATGGTCTCCAGGCCTGTCAGATATTTATGAAACAGCCGTTTCACAGTTCTGCAGCCTCTTCCCTCTTGCCACCTGTAACTGTCTTCACTTTCTTGAACGGAGTCTCTTCTCGGTCGATTTGTAACAGGAATTCGAGGTCCAGGTTTGTATTCTCTCCAACTGTCTGAATTACCAGCAAGCTCCTCAGGTGGCCGTCTCTTACTCTGATCTTTGTGGTTGTCATTTATCCAAGCAGGCTGACTATAAATTGGGTTTTTAAATGCGTATGGATTGCTGGAAACAGCAAATGGTCCTTTTCTAGGGGTATTCCCATAGTTTCCTGGTGTTATTTTTTTTTTTGGAAGGATTTTTTCCACTTTACTGCTATAACCTTTTGCATAATCATCCATTATCAAGTAATCTTGTTGGGGGTGATTCCTTCTGAAATCTTCATCATCTACAATCCCTCGGTCTTTAGCACGCTTCACAAAATAAGGTTTTGCACCATCTCCCATGGTCTTTGATTTCAATTTTCTTACTTTGCACCTGAAGAAGATATTTCAGGGAAATTTCAAACGATAATAAGATGCCACACACGTATATTAAAAAACACCACACACTTATTGCGTAATTACTAACCTCTAGTTCTCGTTCTGCTTTTTCTTTTAATAAATTCAATCACATTCCAATAACCACTCCATTAAGCAAGATGTTCAAAAGAGACACAGTCCTAAATTCTTCATGGAAATTCGTACTATCTCACGCGAAGATTAAAACTGATTAAGGGAAGCTCCCGTATAGGCTATAGAAATGTATACTATAAAGCGTTACACACGGGAACCTTTACGTAAAAGGGTAGATGAAGAAGAGATAGGCTAAAGTCAGCTTTCACCTAGGACAAAGGCCATGTCTTCAAAATAAACCTTACCCCAAACCCATACCTAGTTCACAGCACTCCCGCAACAATTTAAAGTTACCAGCTACTTTTCAGAGTTGCACAATGTAACCCACACTTTTTGTGGGAACCTCGAACCTCCCCACTCCTCTTTTCTGTCCCTTCTCCTTCCACCGGGGGCCTCCGCTGCCTTCGCACCATTAGAAAACGACAGGCTTCGGTGGCTGGAGGTACGGAGGAGCTGGGCTCAGCTCTCGTCAAAGGGGCGGGGTTTACAACAGAAGGACAACCACAGCTAACCTCCCCATTCTCCACCCCCAAACAAGTTTGGTGTCTTCAAGAACCGCAGTTCTCTCTCCTTCCATCTCCATCTGATCGCCCCCACCCCGATCGGCCTCAGGGTCCATCCCTGAGACAGGCGGGCCAAAAAAAAATAAAATAAAAAGAGGAGCCCCGCAACTACAAGTCACGAAGGGGGGATCAGGAAGCAGGAAGTGACCTGCCTCCTCGATGGGGTTCCGGGGTCCCGTCCCCCCCCGGGCCGGCATCGGGGACAAGTGCCTTCATCCAAATCTCTTCGTCGGCCCCAACAGGGACAGACACAAAGTGAAAACGCGGACTCGAACCCCAGAAGTCAGTCCCCGCCGGCCGGGGGAGGCGGAGGGGGGGGTCCCAGTCCTCGAAACCCGGGAGGAGACCGGTGGAGAATTAAGTCAACGTATCTCCCGGGCCCCACCCGCCCTCTATTCCAGAGACCCGGGAACCCACCGAAGACCCACCCCGGAGGCAAGACCGGGAGGAACGCAGAAAGAAGGCGCTTAGAAGCACTCACCACCTCCGCCGCGATCCTCCGCCTCTTCCTGTCCCGGCTGGGCTCCCTCTCCGGGTTTTCCCTCAGCCCCACTTCCGGCGCTCAGCGCTGTCTCATTGTGCGCGATTGGGAGCCGGCGGTGTCCCCGCCCCAGCGCTCCGCGGCGCACGCCGGAAACGCGCTCCGCGTCCGGAGGGCCGCCCCAGCCCCGCCCCCAGCGCCGCCCGCTTCCGTGGCGCCGCGCGCACACTCCCTCCCCCCGGGGATGGGGCGTGTCGTCCGGCTGGAGTCCTCGCCCGGTACCTGCTCGTCTTTCGTGGGACACTTCTCGCTCCTAGACTTTGAAAGCGTGGAGATTTGGGGAGAGCCTCGGTGCAGCCACAAACCCCGGTCATCTCGACGGCTGGATTTGGTCCTTGGATGCTGCGACTTGGACCTAGGGCGAGTTCAGCCTTCGTCGCCTCGGAGACCTGCTGGCTTGCTTGGTGGTTTTCTGATACTTCTGAGTGACTGAAACGGCTCATTAAAGTCTTAATTACCACCCGTCTAGAAATACCAGCGTTTAAGCATGCATTGTGCAGGTAGACCTCAGTGTGGCCAGGGGAAATGTTCTGCTTTTCTCTTAGATTTTGTGCAGATTCGTTTCACTTTTTTCCTTTTTTTTTAAATGATGGGAAGAATTTGTAATTGCAAAGGATGGTCGGGAGGGTGGTATTCAAATTTTCAAAACATCGGATGCCAGAAAGGCACGAACAACCTAAGCTTCCCTCTTTTTTTTTTTTCCCCTTCTGAAAGCTTGGAGCAACTGGGGAATGCTGCGAAAATGACAGTTTTCCCTGAAGAGCATTTAAACTTAAATCCATGAGACTCTGGGGATAATGGTCAAAATAATAAACACATAAGTACTGATTATTCCCAGGCACTATTCTGAGGAATTTTACAAAATTTGACTCAATCCTCATCACAGTTCCTTAAGGAAACTATCATTGCATTTTAAGATGAAGAAAAAACTTTTAAGTGTAAAAATATGAATAATTTATGAAGGGAGCAGCACCACCAGAATTCACCCTTAGTCACACACCCTTGAGTGTGTTCTTAACTATTGTCTATCTTACAGTGTTTTAAACATGTCATACTGTTTTGGTATAACGCCTTAACTAGAGACTTTACTTATGAAAATACTTGAGAATCAAACTTATGCTCTATTATACAAAAGCAGGTAGCATCACCATACTCAGTCCTGTAATTTCTGAATGAAAAAACTGGTTTAGGAAAAGCCCACCATTAGTTATCTAGAGTTCTAGAAGAGCAATAGACGATATGTTATAAGGGCAGAATGGTGGCCATCCTAGGACCCCCAAACCTGCCTGTTCTAAATGGGTCCTGCCATCTACTCCATCTACTGCACAAGACTCCAGTATGTACTTCTTTAATGGAAAAGAACTTTAATAGAATTAGTGTGGAATTGAGAGAAGTGTAAATAATGATTATCGTTCCTTAATCAAGCACCCAAAGTTACCTATCCCCTTGTGGGTAAAATTCCAGCCAAACAGTTGGCCCAAAGCAGGGTAGCAGAGGCCCAAAAGTTGGCAACAAGTCTAAGGTACCTTCTGGTGGGGACTCAGAGGAAAGGGGCATAGGGACAGGCAAACCTGGAAGGAAGAGTACAAAATTAAAACCCCACATCAAGACAAAAGCCGCCATTGTTAGCCTCTCCATGGGTCTCTCACCCAGATTTCTTTTTCAAGTATTTCCTTCCATGTCTCCCCAGTCCCTGGTATAAGTCAAAAGCCAAGAAGCAAGAGGGGCTGCTTCCTCACATGTCTCTTTCCACTTGTCTCCTCCATCTCTTACCTTTTTCATCTCTGCTTCTTCCCCTCTGTAAGGAAAATGAATTAATTCAGGGTATTTTTTTCTGCCCTCTAAAGAATAGACAGTACCTAACTTGAAATGTTTCAGTGAAGTTTTCAGGCCTCCAACAAGGACAGACTGTTCTTGTGTGTGCAACAATGTATCAGCTTTGTGACTATGTATATATGATAATGTATCAGCTACTAAAAGCAAAGGAGGGTAGGAGGTTTAATTGCCTGCCTATGTATCTGGTCCCCTATCTCAGCATTAAAGAGATGTCAGGCACCTTAGCACTCCAAGGTTCTTCTTTAGTTTGCCTGAAACCAAAGTGAACTCACCTGTCCTGAGACGGGTGCACAAGTGCCATAGACAACAGTAGGATTCAACGCAGGCGTGGAGCCCTCTGGGACCCCAAGAGGGACTGACTCTAGGTCAGGCATGAGTAGGTGGTTCTCAGTGTCCAGCCTCCTCTCTCTGTGGGTACCTCTCCATGAATGACCAGACATAAACAGAGACATATTGCAGTTGGAACAGCCCTGAGCAAGGGAGATCAAGCTTGGATAGGTATATTGCCCACGAGGTGGCAAGGGGGATAGGATGACATTCTCATGGCTCTTTCAAAGTCTATGCTGAGTGACAAAACCAAGGTCGAGGAGCTATAGAATGAAGTGCAGGCCCTACAAGAATGCTTGAGGACTGTGGAGGAGTGTGAGGCGATCCAGAGAGATCTATATACCACTCTGGAGAAAGCTAGCTTCTTGCTCTGGGTTTTCCCAGTGGTGACACAGAAGATGAAGCAAAACAGCCCATGGGAGGATCAAGAAATTGAGCTGCCAGAGACAACAGATTTCATCATGTATCACCCAAGTGTAACCGGTGGACTTGAGTAAACAGTTCCATCAGAAACCAGGAGAGTACTTGGCAGTCTGGCTACTATGATTGTACGTCCTGGAGGTAGATAGAATCATTTGCACAGTGTAAGAGATGGAGAAATTGGTCTCTATGACCCTGCATGTGTCATTGCAACAGCAGTTGTGGAAGAGCCAGCAGTTTGGCCAGGGTGATGACACTCTGTTGGCCTGGATCATGGCTGCTGTGAGGGTAGTATGGGATGATGCTGGAGATGTGCCAGAGATTGTGAGTAAATGGCAAATGTGTGCTGAGCCTGTGAGGTACTTGGTGAACTGGGAATGTGGTAGGTTATGTTTAATATACACACTCAAGATCTGGATAATTTTACTTCAGTAATTAGGGATTTAGTATTGCAAAGTGCCCCTTTGTCCTTATTTGCCAGAGGCTGTGAGCTAATACCCGGCAGGACTCATGCTGTGGATGAAAAAAATTTCATTCCACCCTTATCTGTCTTCAGAACACTGAAAATGGAAATGGCATGATTGACAGGCAGCAGTGTCACCATTCCTCCAATGTTTACCCTAAGAAACACCCCTTAAGAGATACCAGCAAATGTATGCATGAACTCCCTGCCCCCAAATATCTCACAAAAAACTAATATTTTACCCAATTTAATTGTGATAAGCCACTCGTCTCCCTTGTTTGACTGGTCATAAACCATTTTTTTGTCCTATAAATAAACGTGCATGATATAATAAACACTGTGGTTCATTATTACAATCAACCCTCAGCTTCTGCAGCTGAGCCATCTCTTTCGTTGTCCGTTCTTGCACCCTGTGGCCGGCTCTTTACATTCTGATGCCCAACATGGGGCATCTTATTCTCTTACCTTGCCTGTCTACTCTTCTTTTCCTTTATGGAAGCTTATATGCCCACCATACTTACTAATGAGCTTTCCATGGCAGTCCGAACACAGCGGGTGGTTTCCCTTCCATTGAAGAACAGGCCTTGACTGGCTTATGCCTACGTAAGTGGTGCCTGACTTCTATCAAGACAGCATTGGTGGTGCTAGTAAACCCAACGTTGTCTCTATAATTCTATATGAGAAAGGACTAAATGCAGATGAAGCCATAGCTGTCCATAAATGGTAATATGAGAAGAGAGTCAAGTGACCTAGAAAGCGCTCAAGGGCCTTGGAACTGTAAGTATGGGAAATGGGATAGAAAAATTAGCTGAGCATTTTGTAGAAGTAATATGGCAGGTGTTAAATGCCAAGGAGCACAAGTATTCCAAAAAAGATGTAGTAAGGAAGATGTTAAGTGCCAAGGGATGTAAGTATTCTAGAAAAGATGTAAAAAATAGCTTGCGATTTTTCTTTTGACTATTACCCTATGGCCTAATAAATTCCAGTGTCTGGGAGAGTGTAAGAGATCAGTGTCTGGGAGAGTGTAAGAGAGTGATCCAGTATGGTTTATCATGCTGGTTCAAAATCCTGCCAGGCAGCTTCTAGGCTCCTGGGACTTATCAGATCAGTAATACCTGAGATGATTAAGAAGTTACTGTGACTACTATAACTAGCAAACAGTGTAAAATATGAATAATGATCCTAATATAACTCAGAAAATGCTGTCTGACTTAGGTGAGGGGAGTAATCTTACCAAAAAAAAAACCACGAAGAATCAAGTCCATTCTGACCAGAGGAGATAGCCTGACAGTAACACAGGGTAGTGCATTCAAGATGAGAATGAAACACAAAAACAACTTCAGGATTCTAATAGGAGTTTCACACAATTTTGTGATAAAAGTATACAAAGCAGTAGAACAAAGAACACAAAACAGGGAAATCAAAAATGCCTTATTTAACACTGGCATATGATGGAGTTAATTCTAAAGCAAAATTAGTTTTAAAAAATTACAAAAAGAGCAGTACTGATAAGTGGATAAAAGGAACCCAAAATATCAGCATGCCAGGTCTTAAGTCAAATGATTTGTTTTGGGGGGGGATAGGGACACCCCTGTTTAAATTCCTCCTTCCTATGGGTTCTTTTGCCTGCGCACAGCAGCTGCTCAGATATCAAACCCTAACAACCAGGATAGACAAGAAGTTTATTTCCAGATACAGAAAAAAACAAACTGAGAGTCCACACCCTCACAAGTATTCCAAACAGAATAGAGCCCCACTTTGCTCCTCAAGGAGCTTCGTGGGGTTTACCTCAGTCTTAGGCACTTCTGGTTAGAAATGCCAGGACCTTCACTCCCAATCCTGTCGCTCCAATTGGTACCAGATGAATCCAACCAACACAGGTGGGGCTCAGATGGTCTCCCAAAGGCAGGCCTGTCCGAGTTTCACCGTGGCTCCGCACTTCACCAGGGTCACCTCTCCTCCACCTTCACACAGGTCTTGCTCCTCAGGAACCGGGTCCTGGGGAGGTGAGGAAGCTCCAGAGGACTCAGCTCCTGGGTCCTCCTGAGGCCTAAAACCTCCACGCCTGATGCCAATCGCCAGGCTCTCGCTCTCCACTCTCCACACTCCTCTCCAAAATTGTGTACCTCCACACTCCACCTCCCCTCTTTTTATCCTTCTCCCTGCCCACCTGGGTGTGATACATCCCTTAGCCCTCTGGGCCTTCCTTCGACCACCTCAGGACTCTGCATTACATAATCCCAAGTCTCTGCAGGTAATCACTTTACTCTAAAAAGGGAAACTGGCCTCAGGCTAGTCTTAGTCTCTGTCTTTCAAATGCAGATAACAGTAGTGCCCACATTCCTTTCTCAATGAAAGGAACTGGGTTCATCTTTGGGTCCCGGTTTCAGATTCAACTTGTACAAAGCTTTCACAGCTTTTGCTGCCTGCTCCAGCAGAGTTAGGGTTAACAGGGCTGTTGTCTGTCAAGTTCTTGGGGGTTGTTTGGTTAATTAAGACCAAACTTATCTCTGATGCTGTTACAGATAAGGTACAAGCTTACCCTATACCAACCACAGTGAAGCAGTTGCAGATCTTTTTAGGCCTGCTGGGTTAGTAACCCTGCATTTATACCTCACATAGCTCAGTTTTCCTATGGCTATGTTAAGGGGCCACATGGGATTGCTTTACTGAAGCAGATGTGGCTGCATCTTCTGCATTTTCTGCAGCTGAATGGAATAAAGGCTTCTCAAGTCTTGTAGGTCCTTCACCCAGCCTGACCCTGTGAGTCAAATATGCATGTCACTCAGGACAGGTGGGGGGGGGGGTGGCCGAAATCAGAGTGGTCACAACAACCCATTGGGTGTTGTTCCCAACTCTGGAAAGGGACTGAAACCTGGTGTTCTTTGGTTAAAAAGCAGCTGACTCCTCCTGTGTATCTGCTTTACTAACCTCTGAAAACATCACCACTACAGCTCCTGTGCAAACCACCTACGGAGTGGCTGGTTGGGTATGGGACTGGGCAACAAAGTCTCGTAGTTGTGTTGCCCAGAAACACACTTTGGCAAGTGTGTGGGACAGGGAGGGCATACCTACAACAGCACAGCACTCTGTTAACTAGCCCCTTATGGGTGGAGCTGTAGAGGTCCTTGATTCAGTGGCATATAGTAGCATGGAACTGAAACAGGGTGAAAAAGAAGACTTTCTGACTATTACTGAATACACCTATCTGCCGGCTATTCTCTACAAAGCAGGCTACACACTCTTCATTAGCATTTGCACTGATCACCTTTACCATTGATATGCAAACATCAGCTACCAGCTTCTCTCTGCTTTCTTTCCCTCTTTCAGACCTAAAAAGAAAAACTTTAAAACACAGTTTAAACTTTCCACTCGTGGGTTCTTACCACCATCCCCAGCCTTCTCAACCAAAATACCAAACCAATGCAAGACTATCAGTGCAGACTAATTTATTTCT